>ML776643.1:1433177-1468778 GCA_009831015.1 Picea engelmannii
AGGACAACTGAGTTTTCACATCCTGGATAATCTCCTTGTTGTTTCCTATCAACAACATGTCATCCACATACAAGACCAAATAAATCAAATGATCACCAATTAATTTAGAATACACATAGTGATCCTCTTTGCTTCTTGTGAAGTCAAGTCCCAGCATATAAGTATCAAATTTTTGATACCACAGTCTTGGTGATTGTTTTAAACCATACAGGGACTTTTTTAGCTTGCATACCAGCTCCTTCTTTCCTTTCACAGCATAACCTTCTGGTTTCTTCATAAAGATTTATTCTTCTAGATCCCCATGCAGGAATGTTGTATTCACATCCATCTATTCTATTTCAAAATCAAATGCAGCAACAACAGATAACAGAAATCTTATAGAGGTTAACTTGGCAACAGGAGAAAAAATCTCACCAAAATCAATTCTCTCAACCTAGGAATAACCCTTTGCTACTAATCGAGCTTTGTATTTCTCCACTTTTCCTTCTGCATTCAGCTTCTTTTTAAATACCCATTTGTTGCCAATGGGCTTTCTTCCAGTTGACAACTCCACTAGATCCCAAGCCTCATTCTTATCCAAAGATGTCATTTCTTCTTCCATGGCCCTTTTCCAGAGATTTCCATCCTCTGAATCCACTGCCTCCCTGACATTTCTAGGATCATCATTAGTAATAGACAAAGCAAAATTTGAATGAAAATCAGATGGACTATACCTTTCTGGTAGCCTTCTTTCTCGATCCGATCTCCTCAATACTGGAGTATGAGGATCTTATTTTTCTGATTCATGTTCTTCTGTAGAGTCTGCTTCATCATCCTTTAAATCAAACTCTATCTTCTCTAGTTCTTCCTTACTTGGTAGGACTTCATGTTTAACAACATCTTTCATTTCTCTAAATACCACATCTCGGCTATACACTACCTTCTTAGTTTCTGGGTTCCAAAGCTTATAACCTTTGAGACCATGTTTATATCCAATAAAGATACATTTTTCAGCCTTCTTATCCAGCTTACTCCTATTTTCCTTTGGAACATGAACATATGCATCATAGCCAAATACCTTAAGATGTGTGAGAGAAGGTTCCTTACCAGTCCATACCTCTTGTGGATTCTTGTCACCCAACGTTGATGAGGGTGATCTGTTGACCATATAACATGAAATACCCACTGCCTCTGACCAGAATTATTGCCCTATCCCAACACCACTGAGCATGCACCTTGCTTTTTCCATCAATGTCCTGTTCATCCTTTCTACAACTCCATTCTGCTGAGGTGTATATGAAGTAGTCTTCTACCTTGCTATACCGCATTTCTTACAAAATTCTTCAAATTCATTCCTGCATAACTCTCCACCATTATCTGTCCTCAGCACCTTAATTCATTTCTCTATTTGATTCTCAACAAGAGCCTTAAACTCTTTAAATCTATCAAAGACTTTAGATTTCTTCCCGAGGAAATATATCCAAGTTTTCCACGAGAAGTCATCTATAAATGAGACATAGTACATAGATTTTCCCAATGATGGGACTGACACAAGTCCATAAACATCACTGTGAACTAGCTATAAAATTCCTTCTGCCCTCGTTGCACTGGAGGGGAATCTTACCTGATTCTGCTTCTCATATAGACAATGTTCACAGAAATCAAAATCCAGAGAGCAATTAGACATACCTTCAACCATACCTTTACCGTGTAGTAGTCAAAGACCCTTCTCTCTGATATTCCCCAGTCTTTGATGCCACAACATAACCTTTTCTTCAGAGACTGTAGGAGTTCTTTCTTCTTCAACTTCAATATCAGGAACAATGGAGCTATTACACCCATCACTAATAGTGCTTCCTAGTAGCTTATATAGATTTCCAAACCGAACTCCCTTCATTAACACCATTGCTCCTCAAACCATCCTCCAAGTTCCTTTTTCAAAAATTGTTTTTACCCCAGCATCTTCCATTTTGCTTATAGAAATCAAATTTATGCCCATACCTGGGATGTGTAGAACACCAAGAAGTGTTCTAATCCTTCCATCTATGAGTCTCAACTTGACCCTTCCTTTTCCTATGATTTTGATTGTCGAATCATTACCCAAGAAAACATTACCTCCATCATACTTTTCATATTTGCAGAACCACTCCCTATGGGGAGTCATATGAAAGGATGCACCTGAGTCAATCAACCATGCCTCATGATCTGCATGTGTGCTTGAAGAGGCCAAGTACACATCCCCTCCTTCTTCCTTGGAGGTCTTTTCTTTTGTAGAAGAATATTTTTCAGATCCCTTCTTTTTCTCAACTTTGGATCTACACTGCTTCTTGTAGTGCCCTTCTTTTCCACACCTCTAACATACCCTTCCAAACTTTCCAGGAGATTTAGATCTACCCTTAGACTTAGATCTCCCACTTGAGAAATTAGATTTATTTATTTCCTGGGAACGTCCTCTTGCAAATAATGCGTCTGTGCTATGTCCTTCCATATTCTTTCGTCTCATCTCCTCCGACAACAACGACGAGACCACTTCTTCAAACTTCAAAGAAGTTGTATTGCTACCTATGGCCACAACCAGACTATCCCACGAGTCTGGTAAAGAACACAAAAAACTAATACATTTATCTTCATCTGAAATTTTAATATCAATATATACTAACTGACTTACCACAGTATTGAAGGCATTCAAATGCTCTGCCACCAAGTCTCCATCTCCCATCCTCAAGTTATACATCTTCTTTCTCAGGAATAGTTTATTTACCAGGGACTTAGACTTATACAACTTCTCCAAATTTTCCCATAAATCCTTGGCTGTAGCTTCCTATGACACATTCAGTAATACTGAATCGGAGAGACACAGTCGAATTGTGCTCTTTGCCTTCCGATTCGTCTTTTTCCAGTCATCTGCAGAAGTTCCTGTAGGTGCAGTACCTAGATCTACTACGATCCACTGATCTCTTTCCACCAAAATATCTTCCATCTTGAGCTTCCACAACTAAAATATTTTCCCATTAAACTTCTCGATCTCCATCTTCGAATTGCTTGCCATTTCTTTTCACCTGAAAAACAATACCGCAGATCTCCCACTGTAACAAGGCTTATCACAATCCTGAGCCAAACCCTTGACGATAAAGGCATCCCCCTGAAGCCAATAAATCTCTGATACCAAATGTAAATTCTAACCTTGTACAATATCTACTGCAAACTGATATTCAGAAAAGAATAGAAAAGATACAATGGAAAATACAAACATTACACAGAGATTTTTCACCTGGAAACCCAAACCGGGAAAACCAACATATATTATATTCATACATTGTGTTACATTGTTTATAATACAATATACATATAGGAGCCAACGTCATCCAAAACCCTAACCCAATGACCTGGATTAGTCCAAAACCCTAATTCCTTAACCGGAAATAGAAAACCATCAGCAAAAAACCATGTGCCGAAAAAACCACCTAAATATCATGTGGTCCTGGAAATATGTCGTCTTGGAAATATGCTGTCACAGAAATATGTCGTCCCGATGTGAAACTTTTTTGGGGGGCGCTGCCCCCGAACCCCTACGCACCCGACGCAGATGCTCAAACACTACTACTCATGCAAAGAATATAACACATACCCAACATGTTCTTGAGTTTTCCCTCTTACATTATAATCTATCTTATTGACTTAAAGACTACCATCTACTTTACATTTATTACAATAAATGCCCACAACCGACATATGAGAGAAAATGCTCAAGATATGTATTACAATCCCCAAAACATTAAAAGAAAATACATCCTTCCATCTGTTACATAAATGATTCTTCCTTTTGAAATTCAAAAATGTCTTCAAAATGCATGCTAGAATATCCAGTTGTCCTCCACTTGCGCTTTGTTGGCGATGCTCCTACATCATCTAGACTACTCAGTACCTTTTGTTGGTAACTTGAGAAGGACCTTGGTATGATTAATTTCGTGCCAAAAAAATGGTTTCGTTGCCGGGACTTGCATTAAAAGGGAACCTGTAGGGAGAATCCTTCCACGAATTCACAGATCTAATATTCACCATAGGTGGGAGAGAAAATGTGACGCCTTCATATGGAAAGAAGTGGAGCTGAGAGGAAGATCTATGAAAGATACACATGAGGTATTATTTTACTCAGAAAGATCGAGCAACTAGTACAAGATATTCTGGGTTAATTTCCTGGAATAACTTTTACACTGGATAGATAGGCTCCAAGAAGCTCCGGAATTCCAAGAATGAGTCAAGAAGACCTACTCTTGGTATACAAAAAATATCATAGCACTTCATCAGCTGGATAGCCTAGTAATGTGAGCAATCAATTTCTGTTTCAATGTGGACCATTAGGTTTTAATTTCATAGGATTAGTAAGATAGACAATGGATGGTAACGTGGGAGGTTCGATTGCTTGATACCCAGAATTATGGGGTAAAGGAGACAAAGATGTTGAGAAGCATTGGCTCTTGTGCAAAACAATCTGGAGGTCCAAAGGGACTCTGGATGCGAATAAATTGGTTGAGTTCTAGACTACCTTGAGAGGTCGTGGTCTCAAATGGTACATGAAGGTTATTGAGCCAAGAGTTCTAGGAATGCAAGGTCAAGTGTTCACACTTGAATAGGTACGAACAAAGTTCATAACGTAGTTTAAGCTACCTCAATCAGAAAAACAAGCTTTGTCTGAGTTGCACAAGATTCAACAAAGGGAAGGTGAATCAAACTGGGAATATAGCCAAACGTTTAAGGATGATATAGGGAGGTTATCACATCCAATTCACGAGGAACATCAAAGAGAATGGTACATTCAAGTATTGCTACCTCTGACATGGATTTCGTTAACACAACAACGGATAGCCACTTTGACAGATGCCTTGGAACAATCAATGAATATTCAAGCTATGGTAGGATATCTGGGGAGCCTGAGAGTGACCAGACCCCCAACAGATGCAAATTTGGCGCAATTACAAGTGAAAATATTAGTTCTTATAGAAAATAGTCAAGAATTGATGATACCTAGACTAGGATGATCGTAGGTCTAGTGTACCAGATGTTACGTAGACGGACATCTTGTGAATGAATGTCCATGAATGGGGGGAATGGAACCTCCTCAAAATACGATGGGACCCTCACTAGGAAGCACAGGAGGAGTTGTGCAAGTATCTCCAAATTTACCATTCCATAACCCCACCCCATATCATGTGTTTCCAGGTAATCAAGTAGAACTAGCAATTGAGTATTGCGATATTTTATGAATCTATGGGCATGGGCCAATACAATGCCCCATTATTCATAAGTATTCAATAGTACCGAATACTGTGCATTGTGAATTTTTCACATCTACCAAACATACTACCAATCAATGTAGAGCGTTGGATGCACTTGCAGACAAGCTAGATCGAACAACATTCAGGGTGAATGAAACCCCTCAGGGATCGAGAAGAGGTCGAGGAGGTGGAGCCGGAGGATACTTCAGAGGAGGAAGAACCGGGGGAAGAGGACCAAGTATATGCTACAAATATGATGATAAATGCCACAAGAATAGAGATTGTCCTCATCCAAGGCAGCCATGGTGCTTTCACTACAGAACCAATGGGAACGCAAATGAAGACTTCCTAGAACTAATTGCAAAATGGGAATATCGAGTATGTCAATGAGGAAATAACCTCATTAGTTCAGAGATCAAGAGAGTTATTATGGGACAACTGCCAAACCTTAATATCATTACTCGAGGAGGGGAAAAGACTGGCGTTGATGCTGATAATTTACCTCACATCCAAAAAGAAACACCTAAGGAAGACATGCATGATTCTCTTAAACATAAGTTGTTCTTTAAAAACACCATAGACGTATTTCATAATAAACCTAGCCCTGAGATGCAAGAGAGACCCCCTTATCCTATTGTTTACCCTAAGATTACAAAATTCCTTACTGTGGGTGTTTTTACATTTCTGTGGGTGTATTTACATTTCTGTGGGCGTTTATACTCTACAGTGGGCATTTTTATATAAATGGGGGAGTTTTTATATGACTGTGGGCATTTTATATATTACCGTGGGCATTTTATATCACTGTGGGCGTGTATACTCTACAGTGGGCATTTTTATATAAATGGGGGCGTTTTTATATGACTGCGGGCATTTTATATATTACCGTGGGCATTTTATATCACTATGGGCGTTTATGTATTACAGTGGGCATTTTTAATTAATGTGGGCGTTTTTATATGAATGTGGGCGTTTTTATATGACTGGGTGCTTTGTCACATCGTCCGTTGGCTTCCATGTGTAAGTTGGAGTGATTGTATGCCCTTTTATATTTTGTTTTCCTTCTGGCAATCCGTTCTGGCAATTTTGTTTGGAATTTGTTCCTGTACATTGTTTCTGGCAATAGTGGTATGGGCAATTTCATTTCTGTAAAATTAGATCTGAGAATTCGTTCTGGCAATAGTTGTATGGGCAATTTCGTTTTGTAAATTTAGATCTGAGAATTCGTTCTGGCAATAGATGTTGGGCATTTCGTTTTTGTAAATTTAGATCTGAGAATTCGTTCTGGCAACAGTTGTTGGGCATGATAGCTCTTGATGTTTTTAATCAGCGGATTAACCTCAGGACAGCGCATTATCCTTATTTATTAAATTATTTCTTTTCATTTAGAGACGAAATTTATATATTAATCCATTAATCTAGAGACACCCTATCCCTCGTAAAATCTTAATGGGTTGTATTCTAAACCGGAAGTAGGAAAGTATTGCTCATGTTTTAAGTGCCGGTAGAGATTGGATTATTTGGAATTAATTGAATGCATTCAATTTTGGCATTAATGGGCAATCGAATTTATTGTTAAGAGCAACCGCCCTTGTCAGTAATGTTTTCTGAATTAGCAATTCAATTATTTTGGTTAATGATAGCAATCTACTTTATTTAATAAAGGCAATCTGCCTTGTATTAGTTAACTTTTCATAACAACAACTACTTTATATTAGTTAGTATGTATTAATAGCAAGCTACTTTATTTGGCTGATGTTTCAATTAATGTTAATAGCTAATAGATGAGAACATGGTTAAATTTAGAACTTCCCAATTTGAAGGTGTAATGATTACAGTTGATGGGTGAATATTGACTATATTACAATTTCCAGACTTGCTGATTGATCTATGATAGGAATGCATTATTAATTGCTTGCGATAAGGGTCTTGTGATCGCTTAATTGTACATTTAATGGCAACATTCTAGTTGATATAGATGCTATGGTCATCAAGAGTAATGACTAGTTGGAAGGAACGTTGGATTAAGAATGGGTTGCTTTTAACCTTGCTAAAACTGGTTGCATTTAGTGTCCAATTGCTAATGGCTCTCCCTTTTTTTTAATTTTAGCCAAGCTAGTTAGCCTACAATTGATGTTACTTACATGTTAACCTTGGCGAAGTTCTGACTGGCTTATTGATGTATATTTAGTGTTGTTTTAGATGGCACCTTATGGTCTTATGGATGCAATACCGATGGTTTTAGTTATCGCTACTTGAGCAGTGGTTAGTATGTAGTGAATGATTGACATAGATTTAGTTTTTACGCATTGAGGATTTATGTAGTAGACGGTGGATCTAGATATTTAGTTTTTATATAGTTATTTCTAATGATGACTTAACTTACTTATTCTGGCGCCCATGATTATTTAAGAATTGAGTGACATGTTTCTTGATGAATGAGACTTGTGCACAATGAAAGAATCATGTAATGTAATGCTTCATGTTAAATGCTTAGGGTAAGGTTAATGTTAGTGTATTTGTTTTAAGGTAACGATACTATAATGAAATGTTTAATGTTGGTGCTAATGGTTATGGAACTGTTAAGGTGATGCTTGTTATACGTTTTATGGAAATGTGGAAATAATGTTGTAGATAACTTGTAAGTTGCAAGGTGGTCGTCATTTTATTTAATTATGATCAATGTAATGTTGATTTATTTCATGGTAAAGTTATTGTAACTTCATTGCATTGGTAGCATACAAGGAGTAATGTGATTGGCGATTGATGTTTTAGTTGCAAGGTTATTATAACATAAGATGTGAGGTTGTTAAGATAATGTTATTGTAATTTTATGGTATATGTAACATATCGGATGTATTGAGATTGTTAATTAATTTAAGGGTTAGTACTATAATTGGAATTGTCCAAATTCACAGTAGTATGATATCAGACTCTTCGATTTGATAAAGCTATTCGATCTGTATATAAGTTTGCGTGTGTGATTATTTTCTGTGTAAAGAATCTAGTGCCATATCAAGAGTCTGGGGCCCTTTAAAGGCAGGGTTTCCACTCTTGCGACACACCTCTAAGGTTGTATCAGTAGTCTCGGGATCTTTCAAGGTAGAGTTCCCACCATTGCGACCTCCTGACAGAGATTACTAGTTTCTGCCTGAGCAGTTGGCCAGGAGCCTATATGACATTCTCTCTCTCCAGAGCAGAGAACTAAGATTAAACGCCCTGCTTTCTTGTGCAGAAATAGTAAAATCTACTACTATGGATTCTTCCATCTGTGTTCGTACTGTACATAACACAGTATGTCGTTTAATGATTGCAGTTACTTGTTGTGCACCTTATGTCTATGGTCGTTTAATGGTTGCAGTTACTTGTTGTGCGCCTTATGTCTTCTTGTTGTGATCATCGTGGTTGCGTCTTGTTAGTCACCGGGTGGCGACGTAGAGTCAAGTGTGTCTGTTTCCTTTTTACACGCGTGCACACACCTTAAACAGAAAAATAAAAAAAATAAAAAAAGTCACTTGTTATCAGAGTTGTTGTCGTAACGAGGAGGCTGTTATAGTTGATGTTAATAATTTACCTCACATCCAGAAAGAAACACCTAAGGAAGACATGCATGATTCTCTTAAACATAAGTTGTTCTTTAAAAACACCATAGACGTATTTCAGAATAAACCTAGCCCTGAGATGAAAGAGAGACCCCCTTATCCTATTGTTTACCCTAAGATTACAAAATTCCTTGCTTCACCCCCTGCACCCAGAAACCATGTAGTCTCGATGAGACAACCTGAGCATCCACAGAATGTAGTCAACCTTTAGTTTAAATTATTTTCTGATATTCTTGGGAATGACCAATTGACAAAAAAGTTGTGCAATGTTCTATACCTATTTCTAGGGAATGAATAATCTATAGAATCAAGACTGAGGACTAGTATTCCTGAGAACAATACTCAGAGAGTTCAATGAAGGAAAGTATGAACTAGAAAAGAGTTTATATTAGTATCCCAACTCAATGAGTTTGAGATTAAGGATGTTATGTTATATCTAGGATCTTATGTTAACATACTACCTAAAAAGACTTGGGAAGCCTTAGGAAAACCCCAGTTGACATATTCCCCAATCCAGCTAAGAATGGCCAATCAATATTGCATTTTCCCAATAGGAAGACTAGAGAATGTGGAAATAGATGTTGTGGGAGTGAAGACTATAGCTGATTTTGAGGTGATCGAAATCATGGGGGATAAGGACCCTTATGCTGGCTTATGAAAACTATGTAGTGATTGACCTAAAGAAAGACACTATGAAATTTGATGCAAATAGAATAAAATTAGTTCAACCCTTGGATCCATATATAGGCCCTCGATACACATAGTCAATAGACAACAATATGGAGGGACAAGACTTGGATCAGTTGTACACTGTAACAACAAGAACAAGAGAAGATTACATAAATCTTACTATTGATGGATCAATAATTTGGAGGAGCATACAATTAGCAGACGAAGATTCAGAAATGGCATTTGATAGTTGGCAGAAAGGATCATATGAAATATTTTCAAGAAGATGCACTATTGCTAGGGAAATTAGATGGGTTGGAACCGACTTTAGAGAACACCCAATATATGATGGTACCTCAAGACTTGTCATTTTTTTGGTCACCATGGAAGAAAATTTAGTGGAGGATCAAAGGATCTCAATGTTGGATTTAGCCCTCCAGGACACCCCTGCCAGATGGTGGGCCAATCACAAAGCCTTACTCAAAAATTGGGATGATGCGAAGAAGGATATCAAATATAGATTTCAAGATAAGGAGCAACTAGAACTAGAGATTCGGATGGATTTCCAAGTCGCACAATTTTTCAACAGATAGACTGATCCTAAAGCACATATTGAACAATGTGTGACACAGTGGAAAGTTGTAGAAACACCATCTCGCTTTTGGGTTCAAGTATTTCTTCATTCACTAGGTCCAACTTCGAAAGCTTGGTTCATGCATGAAGAAACCAAAATATAGACCAACGACTCACAAGCGTTGGAAAATCACTTTTGCAGGTACTTCTCGTTTACAAGTAAGTACCTTGAGCTTGAAGTAGTCCTACAAAGAATAAAATATTTCTTTTTTTTCAAACATTAGTAAATGGAAATCAAACCTAGTAGTATGTGCAAAGCATAGCCAAGAACTTTAGTATAATATTCACCTAAACTTGGACAAGATACATATAGAATGCTATAAAATTGAGAAGGATTTGGAAATCCCGGATGAGTTAGAAGAATTGAGAAACTTAGACGTTAAGGAGACAAAAGGGAGTAGAGAAATTCAGAACATCATACCCAGTCAGAATGATGGTTCATATGATCACCCATTGAAGTTGTGGAAAGTTAATATAGGGACCACAGAGCATCCTAAGATAGTTATAGTGGGAGATTACTGGAATGATCAAACTAGCTAAGAAATACATATCTTGTTGTGAGAGTATGGGGATTTATTCCCAAAGACATTTTCAAAGTTAAAAGGGATTAAAGGAGCTATGGGAGAGATCAAAATTGAATTACAACCCAGATCAAAGTCTATGAGGCATAGACCATATCGCCTTAACCCCAGAGTGAAAGAGAAGGTTAAGAGGGAAATAAAAAATATGTTGGAAGCTGGACTTATTTTTGTAGTAGAAGAAGCAGAATGGGTTAGCCCAATAGTCATCCAGAGCAAGAAAGGAACATAGGACATTAGGGTCTTTGTAGACTACACAATCCTTAAGTATGTATGTGTGCATGACCCTTTCCCAACACCTTTTACTGATGAGGTGATAGAACAGGTTGTGGGGAAAGAATCATACTCATTCAAAGATGGATTTTCGAGGTATCACCAAGTAAGGATTACTAAAGAGGACAAAAATAAGACCACATACATAATAGAGTGGGGGTCATTTTCATACAATGTGATGCCATTCGTCCTAAAGAATTCCCCTACAGTTTTTTTCAGGATTGTAATAGAAGCTTTTAGAGAATTTATTCACAAGTTTATATAATTTTATATGGATGATTGGATGGTATACAGTCTTCTCATGGAACATGTAGCGCTACTACATCTGATGTTTGACAAATGTAGAGAACTGTAGATATCGTTGAACCTCAGAAAGTGTATCTTATGTGTTCCACATGGAATTGTTTTGGGCCGCATAGTATGCTAAGAAGGAGTACTATTAGACCCAATGAAAGTTGTGGTTATTATGAACATGCTTCCACCTACGAGTGTTAAGCAGTTGCGCTCCATGATAGGGTACACAGGGTACTATCACAGGTTTATCAGAAGATATGAAAATATCACTACACCTCTAGGAAATATACTAAAGAAGGACAAAGTGTTCCAATGGACCCCAGAATGTGATAAATCATTCAAGATCCTAAAGGAGAAGCTCCACACAACAACTATTATGATATTTCCAGACTGGGAAAATGAATTTCACATGCACATATATGCATCAGGTATTTCCTTGGGATCCATATTAGCACAACCAGGAGATGGAGTCGTGGATCATCCTATATATTTTTCTAGAAGGAAATTGTCGCAAGGTGATGGAAACTATACAATGATAGAAAGGAAGGGTTTAGCGATGATTTACGCTTTGTATAAGTTTAGACATTATATGTTAGATTCTCATTTTAATTTCTCTACTGATCATTTTGCATTAAAATATCTATTTAACAAACCTGTGTTGGAAGGGATAATTTATCGATGGTTTCTATTGTTTCAGGAATTTTCTTTTGAAGTGATCATTAAGCTTGGAAGATGTAACATAGGGCCCGATCACCTGTCTAGATTAGAGTCAAGGTAAAGTGTTGGAGAAGTCGATGATCACCTCCCATATGAAGACTTGTTCTGAGTTGAGGCCATACCAGAATACCTAGAAGACATAGAAGTCTTCTTAAGTACAGGTGACTGCCTAGAAACGTACTCCACAACCCAGAAATGCCATATGGTGGTTAGAGCAATGGACTATCAATTGATTGTAGGGAAATTCTATAAGTTGGGACTATATAGTATCCTCAGGAGATGTGTCTTATATCATGAAAGACAAGACATACTGTGGCAGTGCCACAATGGATTTGTGGGAGGTCATGTTGGAGGAAAGGCCACTGTGTAGAAATTCCTCCAAGATGGACTATGGTGGGCCACACTCTTCAAGGATTCAAAGGCATATGTGAGATCATGCGATGTTTTTCAAAGAGTGGGTAATCCATCATGACAAGATGAATTTCCACTTCAACCAGTTCGATATTTACAATCATTTGAGAAGTGGGTGGTTGACTTCATTGGGTCGATCAACCCCACAACTAAGCATTCAAAGGCTAGGTATATTATTACCACAACTGAATACCTTACACGTTGGGCCAAGGTAGCAGCTGTTTAGGATTGTTCGACCGATACCACTGTTAGGTTAATTTTTGAAAATATTATCACTCGGTTTGGATGTCCTAGGAGTCCGACCAGTGATCAGAGAGCTCATTTTATCAGTAGTACAATAGCAAAGCTTACATCAGAGTTCTTGATCCAACATCAAAAAAGTACTCACTACCATCCGCACGACAATGGAATAGTGGAAGCATTTAAAATTTTTATGGAGAGAGGGTTAACGAAGGTCTATTGTGAAAATAGAGAAGATTGGGATGACAGAGTTCCAGCAGTGTTATGGGCTTATAGGACAACCAAAAATAAACTCCGCAACTACACTCCATTTCAACTAGTTTATGGGAAATAGGTTCTGTTACCTGCATAATTCATTACTCCAAGTTTGTATATTGCACAAATTACACACATGTCAAAGGATGAATCAATTTCACAGAGGGTCATGGAATTACAAGAACTTGAAGAGACCAGGTTTTTTTTAGACTTCCATAAGTCAGTTCAGAAAGAAAGGAAAAAATATTTGCATGACAGACACATTAAGACCAAAGTATTTTCACAAGGAGATAAGGTCCTACTTTATGATAGTCGATACCAAAAACATCCAGGAAAGTTGCGCATACATTGTATGGGACCATTTATAGTTGCGGAGATCTGACCGTCTAGAGAAGTCAGA
This sequence comes from Picea engelmannii, assembly GCA_009831015.1. NCBI lineage: Eukaryota > Viridiplantae > Streptophyta > Pinopsida > Pinales > Pinaceae > Picea > Picea engelmannii. Next base: position 1,446,505 of record ML776643.1, read on the forward strand.
CTTGCGCAACTGGATGGTATGATGCGGCCAACATGGGTGAATGGTGCTCTCCTAAAACCCTATCTATTTCATAAATGAGTTAATGGAATGTAGCTGTAGTCCAAAGGACCATGTATAGTAGTTATATTTGAATTTTATTGCAAATTGTTGTGAATTCAGTTAATAAAGTCGAAGAGTGCATTGTTGCGCCGCGACATGTAGTTCATTTTTTTGTTTAAGTGTTTTCTTGATGCAGAACTGCTTACTCAACAATGTAGTATCAGAAGCGTAAAAACCCTATTAATTACAATCATTAATATGATGGAGACCCCTTTGTGGTCAGAGGGAGAGCGAATCTGGATGCAATCTGAGTCCATATGCCACAAGAACCCATTCCAGACACAACCTTTATAAGTATTGGAGTACCATGTCTAAATTCAATTAATCCATAAAGCCATGATACACAAAGATTCCCTCAATATTTGTGCCAAAATTCTCATCCTTTAAACAGTAAGGTATGAAATCATCCACGTCCATGACCAACTTGCCCAGTTAATGCTGAGATTGCCTGAGAGATTTACCCCGTTAACCAATCCCATTAGAAAACTCAGATCCAAGTTGCGTATATAGGGTAATGATGAATGGAAGTTACTACAAAACTTGCCATCTCAGCCCAGGTATAAGGGTCTCGGTGTAGGACACATTTTTCCCAGAATGAACATAGAGATTTACGAATTCTGAAATGTGAGCAAGATTGTCTCATCCCTCGACCATTAGTCATGATCCCTAATCCTTGTTTCACCTGTCCAATTCATTGATAGTTCAAACTGACCATGTCGATATCTATAGGGAGCCTAAGTGTCATTTGAAAGGATGTAGTACCAGATGAGCCATGTGACCCCCTGGTTGAGGTCGTGGGAGATCTCAAAGGAAAGGTTGAGCAAGTCAATCTCCTCAACCTCGACTTGACATACCAAGTCTTGTTCCCTCAGATGAACATAGATGTTTCCTGAAGTGTCACCCAAGATGATTTGGGAGGCATGCAGTTTGTGTCGAAGCCTGACTTTATCAATTTTTTTAATTCTACCATCATGAACCTTAGGTACTTACCATTTTTTAGAAACATTGAGGAAGTTGTGAGGTGTACCAAGTTTTTGATCAGGAAGGTGCATAACAGAAGTATGTGGTTGGATATGAGATATCCAATCCACGTAGAGGACATCCCCCATCATACTGGACTATCCCTCGAGGGTGAGGATGTGTCCAAAGGTTTCCAGGGTCCCAGCAAGAATGAAAAGAAGAAGGGGGAGCCCATTCTATATGAGAGGTTCCATAAATAGAGGGGGGGACGCACAAGAAAGATCGAACCCATACTACCTAAGATGGTCAAGATCAGTTGCTACAACATTTCTAGAAAAGTTATGGGGTCCTACTACAAGGGAGAATGCACAATGAATGCTTTTTCAATGGAAACTTTTTGCACCAATAGCATTGTCTTTAACTAGTGCAACTACCTATTGGAGGAACTCCTCATGGCCTATGAGGAAGCCTAGGAGAAAGGTAGTACTTTAACCTATAGATACTTGTTGCTTCCATTCACAATTATCAATTGGACACCACCCCCCGGAAGACCATTGGTGCCAGAGAATAAGGGGTGCTTGGAAAAAATGTTTAAGCCATGGCATTCAAGGGCGCACTCGGAGAACATTGCCTTCAACATCAAAACATTCTCCGAGTGGTACAACAGATTAATCGACACAACATAGAGGTTGTGCATTCTGTAGGAGATACTCAACTGCAATATGCGGAACATAGCATTTATCATGAATCGACACCATTAATTTGTGTGACTGAGGTATGCCAATAGGGAAGACTTCAATTTGCACATGATGTCATTCTATTTGGATGAAGAGGCCTTAGAAAAGGAGGTTATGTCATGTATTGGAGTTAAACTCAAACCATGCAAGTCGAGGATGCATTATGTTTTGTCCGCCAAGATGCTAAAGAAGAAAGGTTACGAAGGAGGGGCAGGACCGAGCTCAGGCCCGAAGGTTAAAAAGAAAAAATATTTGGCACAGATGGAATCTGAGGAAGAGGAGGAGATGCAGCCACTGGAGCACAAGAAGATAGAATTGTCGGTGTTCCCACAACTGCGGGAGAAAGTTATGTTGATAGGTAAGGACGTCAACTAAATAATTAGAGTTGCGTTCATCATAGATCCAGTGGATAAGAATATCAGGACGGGGATCTCCCCAAGTGTGGTTCTAAACCCTCAACCCATTTCATCCATCATCCCCCGCCCTCGTTCAACAGCTCGAGCAATTCATATTATACATATCCAGGACAACCTTGATCTTGACACCACTCCATCCACCATCATCACTAAGAAACCTCCATCACCACCATAACCCCATTTTCCACCTCTAGAAACCAACATTCCATCCCAAAATAATGATCCAGAACCCATGCAACTCGACCCCTCATAAATAGTCGAGCAGAGGCCAGAACCCCTTAGTCCAAACCTAGAGATACCTGAGAAGAGACAAAAACTCTTTGGTCCAAACCCAGAAGTACCTGAGTAGAGGCTACAACTGACTAGACCAAACCCTAAATCCCATGACCAGTAGAGCATGCCCTTCGTATTGATTAAGGACACTCTGTCTTCGATGAATATGTAAACAATAAAGACACCGCAAGTTCGAAGTCCCCAACACATTACCTCAACAACTAAGGTTGAGGGTTCTATGGGAAGTGAAACCCAGGAAGATGAGGTCCACACACAAGCAGAGATACTAGAGGGACTAAAGGAACCTAAGATGACTTCAAGGAAAAGTGAAACATCATCGCAGGAATAGATGGAGATAGTCCTTCAAAACCCTCAAAAGTGCACAAAGTTTCTACAACTCTTCCTTTCCAGAAAAAATGTTTTAACGTCCATGTCGGCGGCATTGAGGTTGAGGCTTCCTCCAGGACCATCTATGGGAGAGGAGGAGGTAGAGACTCCCTCAGAGAAATCAACAGCTAGTGGACTTCCACTGCAGGTCCGAGAACCCAAGGATTCCACCCCTTCTTCCATTGAACTCGCATAGTGTCCAACAACGCAACTATTCAGAGTGATCAAGGCCTCAACTGATCAACTAGAGTAGAGGCTCCAACAGGCTGAAAGGATCGCAAAGTTCGCAAGGGAGGAAACACTCCTTTGTCAAGCGCACAATACATGGGAAGAATTCTCCAAGATCCAGGTAGAATAGAAACTGGAAAGAGTCCAGGAGAGGATTGTTGAGGCATGGAAATAAATATGGAAGGTCACACCTCAACTACTAGAATCTAGTGATGTAAGAGAGCCTGAGAATCAGATTGAATTACTCTAAGGAGAATGGTCATAGTTGGCCATTCACACAGAGCATCTGGAAGTGTATTAGTGACAGAGTCAGAAAGAAGCAGAGCAACAGCCTCTGAAGTTGCAAGAACAAATGGAGAAGGTAGTGCTGGAAGGAAATAATGCTCAAGAAACACTACACAAACACAAAGTTGAGTGCACAAAGACATTCCAAGAAGTCAACGACTGGATGGGCATCATTGCTATGTGAAACCAGACTCTATAGGACATGCATGTGAGAATAAAGTTGTTGAATGATGAATTTATAGTCACTATGGATCCGCTCAAGAAACAAGATAAATTCTACCAAATCCAGCAAGTGGATAATGTGTTGAACACTCTATTCGAGGTGAAATCTATAGCCGATAAGGAGTTGCGCAAATTTCGACCTGTCAGTCAGATAGTGTACATGAGAATGCATCAGGTAGATGATACAACATACTTGGAATGGAACTCTCTAGTTTCATCCCATCCTAAAGGATGTATCATAGATGCGACCCAACAGTTCATAGTCGAGGCCTCACTCCTTGCTAGGAAGTGGCAGGATAAAATTGGGAGTTTCTAGGAAGTCAGGAAGTGGCCCTTAGAGTTGGTCCTAGAGTTGGGCCCTTCATTTGAAGAGGTAGATAAAGAGAAAGCACAATCATAAGAGGAAGGAAAGAGGAGAAGGAGGATAAGGGAAAGCAACAGTTACTCCTAGAAGTTGTGAAATAGTGAAGTACTTGACTCGAGGGAAAGTCAAGGCTTGTGGTCGAAGCTTGTTGGGCCCTTGCTTTTTATATTTGAAGTTGCACAATAAAGAATACAGTCCAAGTTTTGGTTTAACATGAGTTGTGCAAGCTACAAAAGAAGTTGGAAAGTGGAGCAAGAAAAAGTAACATAAATCAATTGCGGAAAGGGACAACACAACGCTAGCAAGGAAAAATAAGTTAAAACAAAACAAGAAAGCATGCGAGCCCAAAGCCAAAAGTTCCCAATCAACTTATATATATGAGATGTATATGATTGTAAAAGGGTTATTTTTGTTGTTTATTCTTGATAGGTTGGGTTGAATAGTGGTGATATGTTTAGTTTTACTATTATTAATCAAATGTTGTTCTTGGGTTTAGTTGAAAAAATGTTTTATAAATGTAATTTGTATACAATTTTGGGATATATAGAGATCTACGACATGATTCTGGAGTTAGAAGTATGTAATAGATTACCACTCTATATCTTTGAGATTGTATTCGATAATTTCTAAAGATAATAGATGAAGAAGGACCCAAAATTTTGAAATATAATCTATCATACTGTGTTTATGCTTACACATTGTATCTTTACAGTACTTATTCATGCTTGATCAACTCAATATGATGTCTCTATGGATGAATGATTTTCGCAACTTAAGTATCTTTATGTCTTGTATGCACGAGCTCATATTTGTTCTATAATTTCATCTACCATGCACAAGATCATGGTGAATATTGAAGGTTCTGGGAACCCACCCAAGTATTCTCCTTGCCCTTACCTATCATTTTGTCTTGGTTGCACTTCAGGTGAGACTATTTCTCTTTGAAGGAGATGAAAATTTCAGTGCTCTAGACTACTCGATACCTTTTGTTGGTAACCTGAGAAGGACCCTAGTCTGATCAATTCCATGCCAACTTCATCTGATGATCTTTGACTGCTAATGATTTGATCCAATATTTTGGTGCTCTTCTGTTGTACATCCTTCTTCTGAATATTTTTCCTTAAAGGGACTAATTCAGCTTCCAATCTTCCGATCGTTTTCTCCTTTTCTTCTAACTGCATTCTAAGAATTTCCTCAATTATTTTGTCTTCTTATATTTTAACCTTTAGATTCATGCTCATATGATCTAGTTCCTCAAAATTGGAATTCTAACATCCCTCTTTTATTTATAACTCTGTCTTGAGTTACTTGTTTTTCTTCCTTTCTTTCTTGGGTTCTTCTAATGAACTGATTAGCTCTTCTCTAAGATTGACTTCACCTTATTCTTCAGAATCATCTTCTACTTCCATGAAGAGTAATCTTTCTGAATCAATGTCACTATCATTGTCCTCCTTGTCTGATGAATAACTGTCCTCCTTTGAGTAGAAACATTTTTTGAATAATTTGTTTTTTTCTCTTGTTTCCTTTTTGATATTTCTTTTCCATTTTACAAGCTTCTTCTTCATCACTATATTTTTTCCTGTGAAGAGATTCAAAAGAAAAATGACCAATTCCACCACAATTAAAAAAATTCAATGGAAACATACACTTATACTTGTCAATTCCTTTCCTTAATTTCCTTATGAAGTTATCCATCACTTCATCTTTGTCTGAATCATCAGTGCAACTACAACTTGGTTTCAAATTTTACTTGTTCTTCTTCTTTGTCTTCTTGGATTTCTTGAAATTTCCTTCCTTTGTGACTAGATTCTCCTATTATGTTCTCATTTCATAGGCTGTAAATATTCCATGTAGCTCATCCATGCTCAATGTATCAATATCTTCTCTTTCTTCTAGAGATGAATTTTTAGAATAAAATATCATAGGAAGAGACCTCAATACCTTTTGAAAAACAACTGAGTCAACAATTTCAACTCCCAATCCTTTAATAGTGCTAACAACTTCATCAACTCACAGAAGGTAGGCTATGATGTTTTCATGTTCATTCATATTTAACTATTTAAAGTTAGCTTTGAAAATTTGAATGTTAGCTCCCTCTACCTTCGCATCTCCTTCATAAATATTTTGGATTTTATCCCAAAGATCCTTTGCACTATTGTGATATCCCCAAGGATGAGTCCTAGTTGTATTTATGAATTGTAAACATCTTTTGTAGGATGGTGAGCCGAGTGTTGATAAGTTGGTGGGCTTATGTGTTTACTAGGCCGGAGAGGCTAGGTGTTAAAGGCCCGGAGCCTGATTTTGTATATGTAATTATGCAGATCATTAATAAAATATAAACATCGTTGTGTGCAGAATGACCATGAAGAAAGAGTGATGGGGGACTAAGCTTCCAAAAGGCTGGGTAAGAGAGAGGGGGATGAAAGGTTGGAAAGAGGGGCTGAACTTAGGGGCTTAATTCCTTAAGAATAATAATGTATTATTATTATTCCAAAATCTGTGTGAAATACATGTTTTTATCCTAATTTCCTAGTTAAGGGAACGTGTGTGAAGTGGAACGCATGCGGCTGCAGGAAGACAGGTGTCGACCTGGGCGCGTGCAGTTATAGCTGGGAAATCCAACACTGTTGGGGTTTTTTTTCTCTTACCGTTCCCCATCCTCTTTGAATTCCGTGGAGCTCTGTGATCAACCTCTGCATACCCTCACGCATATCTAAAAAAAGAAACCATGAAGTCATCTTGTGTTTCCTTCCTGAGAAGCTCGATGCACCCTGTAACCACATGAGCCATGTTATGTCTTAGTGTTCGACTGTTACCATGTTGGGTGTTCATAACCATTATCCCTGTTGTTGTAGCTATCACCCGTACCTTGCTAGAACTGAGTCGAAAGTGGTTGAAGAGGCGGGTTGTTAGGCCTAGGAGAAACTCTCTCCAGGTGAGAGAGTTTTCTGGGAAGTGGTTTTCCCCTAGAGAGAATCTAGCACCAGCTACAGAGCTATGAGAATTCCTGATCTGGCCTATTGCCAAGACCCTGATAAGGGAAGTGGAGCATCTGATGAACTATGGAATAGTGAAGGTGCATATTCTTGGGGTGGAATAGGCATGTGGGGAATGAGAGTTCGTGAGTAGTGAAAATAAGAAGGCTCCTGGAGAGAATCCTTCTAGTTGCACTGTGTAGTTTCCTGTAACCTCAACCTAGTCTAGGATTCCCTTGCCCTGGGTGGAGCTTAGTCCCAACTTGGAGGTGACCCACTACTGAGTGTGATGAGAAATGTGGTTTTTGGCTGGGAGGTTCGTGGAAGGTCTGCACGTAGTTGGTGGATTTACTCCAGCTAAAAGATAAGTATCATTTATGTGCCTAATTATGTAGGTTATGCATGTTTGTGCTACTGGTAAATGTATCATTTGTTCTGTTGCATGTGGATTTGTTGTTAATCTTGTTTGAATCTAAATGGTAACAGTAACTATGTGTTATGTGTTTTATTTCGATTAAAATGCATGTTGTATATATATATATGTGTGTGTGTGTGTGTGTGTGTGTGTGAATGTTCTACATGGTAGCGTTTCCAGGCCTGTGGATGGCCAGGTACATTACAGTTTGGTATCAGAGCAGTAAAGGCTAAGTTAAGGGTGTTTAGGTAGCATTATCCGGCCTGTCGGTGGTCGGGGATGTTACAGTTTGGTATCAGAGCCAAGGTTTCAACACTGAACCTAGATCGACCATGTTAATGGAATTTAAAGAAAAGGTTTTGGAAAATAATTGTTGTCGAAATAGACAAAATTCGAGTTCAGAGCCATGGTTTCAATACTGAGCCTGGATGGGCTAGATAAATGGTCATTGGAACTAAGGTTTCAAGTGGAAATTGTGTCTAGATGAACCAATTTAGAACCTCAAAACATTCCTGAGTGCCAAGAAGTTACCTTGGTCATGTTACGAATCTCAAGAGGTGTAGCATTATTGTAAAACCACTACAGATGTGGTATTTGGACATAGAAATAGAGATCACAACACTGGTGGTTTTGGGACTGTAGGATCTTTTCGGAAGGAAGGGAAATCCTTTACAACCGTTAGATATGGAGAAGGTACAAGAGGTTTATCCTGGAATCCTTACCGTTAGACTGTAACTTGAGATTTCATATGTTGGAAGAAGTGGGATGTGCTAATGCACAAACTTCCTAAACCCGAAGTTCCGAAGAAAAAGAGCAAATCATGGTTTCAAATTTCGAAAGTCGAGAGAATTAATGTATGATGAGGGATAAATTCTGAATTCCAAAGTGCCGAAATGAAAGGAGAACAAGTGGTGGGGCTAGATGATGTCGCCAAAGGTGACATGGACCTTTCTAGGCATGCCACTTTCCACTGCTTTAGATGGTGACATCTGTACTATGTGGACCTGGAGGGTAAAGAAGTTTGGAAGTTTGAAAGTTGGAGATTGGAAGGAAACAAGCAAGCAAGAAAATTTTTGAAACCCAAAGTTACGAAGCTCCGAAGCTCTAAAGTATCGAAACCCCGATGAAAGAAGTCCATAGTGGGTATAAGCCATTGGATGTTGGGTAGACGTGGACTGTTGATCCACCCTACTTCGTGAGTTTGTCAGTTCAGAAATCAAAAAGTTGTTGTGATGTGATTTGAATACTTCCGAAGTTGTAGGCCCGAAGTCCTGAGTAAGCACCTATTGAGCTAACACTAGGTCACAACCATGGTCGTATGGGTTGAGGACAAAGAGAAAGGGGACAGTGCCCAAAACTTATTACAGAGCAAAGAAGATCTCGGAAAGAAAATGAAATCTGAACGTTTTCTTAAATCATATTGGTTTATGAATTTTGTAGGATTTGTTACGAGGAAAATCTCTCTATGTCTAGGGTGAACCACAACAGACAGGTGTGATTATAGAAATCAACTCAATTCCAACATATTCTATATAAACTAATGTGCAAGAGAAGTAAGAAAGAGGCTTACCTCATCCAAACGTTTGATGATCTCCACCATTGAGCACTTTGACCCAAATACTTATACCTACAACAAGTTCTCAGCAAAGAATAAAAAAAAGAATATAGTGATGATATAACAAGTTAACACATTAGATAGCATAATCCATCAATATACAAAAAAGACATGCCCATGGATCATAATACATATATTTGCAAGATATCAATTGGACGGGAAAGGATTATTTCTATAAATAAATGATCAACAGAAGTGAAACATTACATACTTTCGTGTCGACACAGTTTGGAACCAAGAAACTGAGTTCCTTCTAATTGGGCCTCCACCACTTCAATCCTCCACCAAAGGCAAGCTCATATAAGGGATACAAAGAGGTTCTCCATCAAAAAGGGAAGATCTTGGGGGATGAACATTGTGTTCAGACTTAAATTACAAAGGGATGCAGACTCAATAATGAAGTAATAATTTCTCTAGAGTAACTTTGATCTCAAAGTTGAATTATCTCCCCTTTTCCATAGCTCAGAATTGGATTCTTTATAGCCTTTAAAATCCAACTGAAGGGCCAAGTCAAAACATTTCCATTATATGGAAGGCCAAGGATCATAGATATCATGTCGTGACATGGAAACCCGACATTTAATTTTTATTTTTTGGCACAAATCCTGATGTACGTGGGTTGTAGTGGAGAAACTAGTGTATACACTTGTTGTATAGCTTGCAAGGTGCGTACAAGTGGAAAAATATATATTTTTTGTCTCTAGATTTATCAATTAGGGAAAGTAAGTCTACATGGGGGAATGGAATAAGGCCCTCTATGCAATATTGCATAGGGTGAGGCAAATCTTTCTATAACGGGATTTGTTAAGGAATGATGGCCTTATAAATTCTGGTTGACTGCACGCTGTGTTTGCAGAGTCAATGATTGTCATAATCAAACCGAATTGCCACTGAGTGTAGAGAAATGGAGGTACAAAATGATTCCAGTTCAGAGAATGAAGTAAAAGGAATGGATGTGCATTTGGGAGTGGAAGGATCGAAATCCAATGGACATGGAGAAGAGATATATAAGGAAGGGCACAGGATGAAAATCATTGATCGATTGTAGAAGGATGTTCAGATTCACCGACCAAATAACAAAAATCTCGTGAAAGACAAGAAACAACAAGGAGAATTTAACTTAAAGTTGATGCAAAGCCTGGAAAGGATAGAAAATAATTTGGAGAAGGAGACTGACATAGGCAAAATAGGGAGTCACAAGACCCCTGAGAGGAAAAGAAGATCAAGAAGCGTTAGTAGGCATCGTCGTCACTCCTCGAAGAAGTCCAATAAGGAGGCACACATTATTTCAATCCCATCTCCTACCGGAAAGCATAGCAGATATAGAGTGGATGAACTGAAGGGTCAAATGAACAATATTAGGCCTCCTACATTTGATGGAAAACACCAAAAGGAGGAATATGTTGAGACATTCTTGCTTGGCATGAGGAAATATTTCCAACTGCAGAATTATTCCCCTCATGTAGAAGGAAGAATTGCAATGTATCAACTGAAAGGAAAAACATCCATGTGGTGGGATCAACTTGTGCAGGTGCAACACATTAAAGAGAAAGATATTACTTAGAATTAATTCAAGAAGTATTTCAAAAAGAAAAACTTGACTAAGAGATACTATGATAGAAAGATGAAAGAGTTATTTGAACTTAAGCTGGGTAGCATGTCCATTGATGAATATGAACGAAGGTTTTTGGAATTGTTGAAGTATGTTCCTTTATTCAAGGACGAGACTGTCAAAATTCAAAGGTATCTGAGTGGACTTCCATCATCCATCGGTGACAAGATCCAGTATGATGATCCTAAAAATATGGAAGAAACCATAAGGAGAGAAAAATTCTTATATGAGAAGCAAAGAGAAAATCCCACTTTTTAGAAGGCTTGAGATGACCAAAAGAAGCTCAAGAAAGAACAGAGGTAGAAGGGAAACAAACCTCCCTTTTTTAGAAACAGTCCTCAAGGACAACTATCTTTTAGAGAGAAGAGAATGGCTAATGTAGGGGGATAAAGGCCAAGGAAGATGCCCATTCAATGTTGGGGTTGTCAGGGAAACCACAAGTACAAAGATTGCCCCCACAAAAATGGAAAAGTGAGAGTTGTCCATAATGTTCAGCAATATGAAACAATGGAGGACATGGGAAGTAGAATACCACTTCTATACACAACCCTCGACAACAAGAAAGTGGAGTTTCAATCACACATGATTGAAGTTTAAGGTATGATCAATAACCATACCCTTACTATTTTAATTGATTCAGGGGGTAGTCATAGTTATATAGATCCTAGAATGGTGGAAAGTTTGAATTTTCCAAAAAGAAAGAATGGAAAATCTTGGCTAGTGCAGTTGGCTACAGGAGCTAGGAGAAAGGTTGTTGAGTTGGTTAAGTCCTATCCATTGGACATGAAAGGACTGAGCACAAGGGCTGAATTGAAAATCTTATCCTTGGGCTCCTATGACTGTCTAATTGGGATGGATTGGTTGGACTAGAACCATGCCATCTTAGACTGTCACAACAAGGCATTCGCATGCCTATATGAGGAAGGAAACCCAAAGAAAGTGCAAGGAATCCCAAGGGCATTTACTGTCAGATAAATTTCAGCAATGCAACTCAAGAAGTGCTATAGGAAAGGATGTCAGTTATTTGTAGCCCATATGGAAGAATCACCTGAGGATAAGGTGCCAAAAATTGAAGACCATGCAGTATTAAAATATTTTGAAGATGTATTCTAGGAGTTACCAGGATTGCCCCCAAAAAGAGATATTGATTTCTATATAAACCTAATGCCTGGAGCAACTCCAATGTCAAAAACTCCTTACCAGAGATGAAAGTACTGCAATTGCATCTTGAAGAACTTCTGAAGAAGGGTTATATATGCCCAAGTGTGTCACCTTTGCGTACCATGATCTTATTCGTGAAGAACAAAGATGGAACCTTGAGATTGTGCATCGATTTTATACAACTAAACAAAGTGACCATCAAGAAAAAGTATCATTTTCCAAGGATCGATGATCTCTTTGATCAATTGAAGGATGCCAAGATATTTTCAAAAATAGATCTCAGGTCAGGATACCACCAGGTAAGAAAAAAGGATGAAGACATCAGCAAGACCACCTTCAGAACAAGGTTTGGTCATTATGAATTCATAGTGGTTCTATTTGGGTTGACAAATGCACCTGATGTTTTCATGTGTTTAATGAATGGTGTATTCAGGGAATATCTAGACAAGTTTGTCATAGTCTTTTTGGATGACATATTGGTGTATTCCAAGTCAGAGCAAGAGCATGAACAACATTTGAGGATGGTGTTGTGAGTGCTAAGAGAGCACCAACTGTATGCCAAATTGAGCAAGTGCTCATTCTATCAAAAGCAGGTCCATTATTTAGGGCATATCATTTCAAGAGATGGGATAGTTGTGGATCCTGAGAAGATAGCATCCATTAGTGAGTGGTTAGTGCCAAAGAATGTAATAGAATTCAGATCCTTTATGGGTATATCTAGCTATTATAGAAGTTTCATTGCATGATTCTGAAGGATAGCTCACCCTATCACTTCCTTGCAAAGGAAGGAGAATAAATTTCAATGGACAGAAGAGTGTGAGAGAAGCTTCCAGCAATTGAAGCAGTTGTTAACCAGTGCTCCAATCCTAAGGATTACAGATCCAAATGTGGATTTTGTGGTTTGCACAGATGCATGCAAAGAAGGACTAGGAGGAGTCCTTAGCCAGAATGGATTTGTAATATGTTATGAGTCCAAGAAATTGAAAGAGCGTGAAAAGAACTACACAACTCATGATTTGGAATTGGCAGCTATTGTTCACGTTCTAAAGAAATGGAAGCATTAACTCACAGGAAAGAGGTTTGAATTGAGGACATGCCATAATTTTCTGAAGTATCTATTTGATCAGCTAACCTTAAATGCTAGGCAGAGTAGGTGGTTGGAATTCCTTTGTGAGTACGACTTTGATATTAAACATATCAAAGGAAAGAAGAACAAAGTGGTTGATGCACTCAGCAGGAGAGTACATGAACTACATGCTATGACCATCAACATGTATCAAACTTATATTAAAGGCAGAATCTTAGAAGCTGCAAATACAGATTTGAAGTATATGGAATTGGTGGTAAAGCTACAACAAGTTAACATGCTACAGAGAGTGGAATATTATAAATTGGAAGTTGATGGAATAGTTATGTACAAGAAAAAAAAATTGTGTACCTAATTTCCAGTAGTTGAAAAGTATGATCTTGAAAGAGATGCATAATGTGCCTTATGCTGGGCACCCTCGATATCAGAAAATAGTGGAAAAAATCAATAGCCAATACTTTTATCGAGGTATGAAGAATGAAATTGCAGAATACATCATGAGATGTATGGAATTCTAGAAGGTGAAAGATGATCATAGGCACCTAGCAGGGTTACTACAACCCTTACCCATTCTTGAGTGAAAGTGGGAGGTAGTGACAATGGATTTCATCACAGGATTACCCAGAACAAACAAGAAACATGATTCCATCATGGTGGTGGTGGATAAAATTACTAAAGCTACCCATTTTATTCCATTGAAGACTACTCACAAGGAAGCCCATGTTGTCAATATATATATGAGGGAAGTAGAAAGATTGCACGATATTCCCAAGACAATTTTGTATGATAGAGACCCTAAATTTACCTCAAAGTTATGGAAGGGGTTATTCAAAGGGTTCGGAACAAATCTGAACTTCAGCACAACCTATCATCCTGATTCACATGGGAAGACAAAGAGGGTGAACCAAGTGATAGAAGACATGCTAAGTATCTATGCTATGTACAAACTATCTAAATGGGAAGACTACCTACATTTGGTAGAATTTTCCTACAACAATGGGTATCAAGCCTCACGGAAGATGAGCCCATTTGAAGCACTTTATGGAATAAAGTGCAACACTCCAATAAGCTAGGACAACCCAACTGATACAACAATAGTTGGGCCAGAGTTGCTCAAGGAAATGGAAGAGCAAATGTTGAAGATTAAGCAGAATTTGAAGGTTGCCCAAGACAGGCAGAAAAGTTTTGATGATAAAAAAAAAACCCACAGGGAATTTAAAGTGGGTGACCATGTTTTCCTGAAAGTGAAATCCAATATAAGTTCTCTAAAGCTGGGAAACTATTCCAAGTTGGCAGCAAGATTTTGCGGACCATTCAAAATCCTAGAAAGGATTGGACTAGTTAAATATATACTTTCATTAACTGTATCCATGACTGTACATAATGTGTTTCATGTCTCATTGCTTAAGAAATATATACCTGATGATAATAATGTTATTGATTAAAATGTGATTCAGGTGGAGAAAGAAGGCATCTTGCAAGTGCATCCTGTGTGCATATTGGACCGGAAGAGAAAGAAGCTCTAGAATCGATCCATAGGGCTTATAAAGGTCCAGTGGACCTGGTATGGTCCTGAGGACACAACATGGGATCCTGAAGATGCTATGCGGGAAGAATACCCACATCGTTTTGAATATTTTGGAAATCTTGTTGATACTGTGTAAACAGTTGCACTTAGGATAGTGAAAAAATAAGGGGAGGGGAATGTAATATCCCCAAGGATGAGCCCCAGTTGTATTTATGAATTGTAAACATGTTTTGTAGGATAGTGAGCCGAGTGTTGATAAGTTGGTGGGCTTATGTATTTACTAGGCCAGAGAGCCTAGGTGTTAAAGAACTGGAGCCTGATTTTGTATATGTAATTATGTAGATCATTAATAAAATATAAACATCGTTGTGTGCAGACTGACCATGAAGAAAGAGTGATGGGGGACTAAGCTTCCACAAGGCTGGGTAAGAGAGAGGGGGATGAAAGGTTGGAAAGAGGGGTTGATCGTAAGGGCTTAAGTCCTTGAGAATAATAATTTATTATTGTTATTCCAAAATCTGTGTGAAAGACGTGTTTTTATCCTAAGTTCTTGGGAAAGGGAACGTGTGTCAAGTGGAACACATGCGATTTCACAAAGACCGGTGTCGACCTAGGCGCATGCAGTTATAGCTGGGAAAGCCAACACTGTTGGGGTTTTTTTTCTCTTACCATTCCCCATCCTCCATGAATTTTGTGGAGCTCTGCGATCAACCTCTACATGCCCTCACTCATATCTGAAAACAGAAACTGTGAAGTCATCCTGTTTTTTCTTCCTGAGAAGCCTTACACATCATGTAACCATGTGAGCCTTGCTATGTCTTAGTGTTTGATTGTTACCGTGTTTGATGTTCATAACCATTCTCCATGTTGTTGTTTTTGTCACCTGTACCTTGTTGGAACTAAGTCGAAAGTGGTTGAAGAGGTAGTTTGTCATGCCTGTGAGAATCTCTCTCCAATTGAAAGATTTTGTTGGGAAGTGGTTTTCCCCTAGAGAGAGTTCAACACCAGCTATAGAGCTCTGGGAATCCCTGATCTGGCCTATTTTCGAGACCCTGAGAAGGGAAGTGGAGTAGCCTATGTACTGTGGAAAAATGAAGGTGCATATTCCTAGGGTGGAACGAGCATGTGGGGAATGAGAGTCCATGAGTAGTGGGTGTAAGAAGGCTCCTGGAGAGAATCCTTCCAATTGCAATGTGCAATTTCCTCTAACCTCAGCCGAGTTTATGATTCTCTTGACCTGGGTGGAGCTTAGTCTGAGCTTGGGGGTGACCCACTGTTGAGCGTGATGAACAATGTGGTGTTTGGATGGGAGGTTTGTGGAAGGTCTGCACGTAGTTGGTGGATTTACTCTAGCTAAAAGATAAGTATCATTTATGTGCCTAATTATGTCGGTTATAAATGTTTATGCTACTGGTAATTGTATCTTGTATTCCATTGCATGTGTATTTACTGTTAATCTTGTTTGAATCTGAATGGTAACAATAACTATGTGTTACGTGTTTTATTTCGATTAAAATGCATGTTACATATATGTGAATATTTCGTGTGGTAGCGTTACCTAGCCTATGGATGGTTGGGGGTGTTACAGTTTGGTATCAGAGAATTAAAGGCCAAGTTAAGGGTGTTTGGGTAGGATTATCCAACCTATCGCTAGCCAAGGATGTTACAACTATCACAATGCATAACTTTGAAAAATAGTGAATCAACAAGACTACTTAAAATAGTACATTTAGCCTTTGATTTGTTTTCACTGAGTTTCTTTCCATATTTTTTAGTAAAAGGAGTGGGTGGTGTTGTATACCCATCTACTATAAATGTGTTGAACCTACAAAGAATAGATTTAGCTAGAAATACTACACACATTTGTGTTGGATCATGTTGTCATTGATGCCAATGGTTTGATTGATTGATGTCAAGTAATTGATTGATGTCAAAGGATTGATTGATTGATGATTGATATAATATAATATTTATTTTCCTTGATGAGAATTCATAGATGAAGATGGATCAATGAGTTGTCATTGATATGATGAAGATGGATCAATGAGTTTTCATTGATACATGATGAAGATGGATCGGTGTGGTTTCATTGGTATATGATGAATTGTTGGAAAAATGTATAGATGACTCATTATTGTCTTATCATGATTGATAAGGTTAAAAAATGGATGAACTCCAAAGTGGTCCCCTTATAGTGAAAGCCCTCACAAGAAGACACTTTGCGGATTGAGTTATCCTAGAAGAATTGTTGGAGGACTCTTGCTCTCATTATTTTCTTATCATGATTGATAAGGTGCACAAATGGATGAACTCCAAAGTGGTCCCCTTATGGTGAAATCCCTCACAGGAAGACGCTTTACGGATTGAGTTATCCTAGAAGAATGGTTGGAGGACCCACGCTTGTATGTCAAATAATGAGATGAAGATCAAGGAAATTGTTGGTGAAACTATCCTAGATGGATAGTTCTTGTCATGCCATTTTTGGTGGTATGTGGAATGTCACATAACTCCTCATGGTTTGAGTTTTATGTCCTTACGAAGATGAAGGACCCCCACATGAAGGCTTGAAGCCCCCAAGGTCAAAGAAGTCAAAGTGACCTAAAAGAAGAAATCATTATTTAAATGATAAAGTAAAGTGACAAAGTCAAGGTGGATTATTTAAATAATAAAGAGAAGTGACAAAATCAATAAATGATAAAGTAAGGTGACAAAATCAAGAAGGAATATTTAAATGATAAAGTATTGGAGAACCTTCTATTTATTGAAAGTGTATAACCCTAAAAATAAGGGAAATAGGTTAAGTGACCTAGAAATGGGTTAAATGACCTAAAAGAAGAAATCATTATTTAAATGATAAAGTAAGGTGACAAAGTCAAGGTGGTTTATTTAAATAATAAAGAGAAGTGAAAAAAATCAAGAAATGATAAAGTAAGATGAGAAAATCAAGAAGGAATATTTAAATGATAAAAATATTGGAGAAATTTCTATTTATGGAAAGTGGTGAACCCTAAAATAGGGAAAATAGGTTAAGTGACCTATAAATGGGTTAAGTGACCTAAAAATGGGTTAAGTGACCTAGAGAATGAAAGTATAAATAAGATAGAAATGGTCTCTTGTAGATCATCCTTTTTCTGGATCAATGGAGAGCTTCTTGTGAGAATATCTTTTGGAGTATTGATGGAGAGCTTCTTGAGCATTTTTGGTGTGAAACACTTGAGCATATTGAAGATCTATCTGTGAATAAGGTAACCAAGGATATCTAAGAAATTTTTTAGAAGGAATGTGAAGAAAAGAGGGCCGGAATTGAAGGGAGGATAAATTCTTTTGATGATGCTTTATAAGGTATGTTATTTACAGGTCATCTCACCATTTTCTCTATAACGTTTTTTCTATAATGATTCAGACCGTGAAATTTCTATTCCATTGAGAAAACATACACAAGTCTATATGGTAAAAAATTCATCTTGTGGGTCGTTGTATTTTGGGATTTACACTCCGTGGAAAATAGGGTTTGTGGCTAGTCCTGAAACTAGTCAAAAACAAGTGCTTTGGGTAAAAACATCATAACTTCTTATTAACATATCCAAATTTAGTGAGACCAAATGTGTTGGTTAGGGTACATTCTATAGTATTTTTTGTAATAGGTTCAAATCAATTCAACTAATATTTTGTGCGGTCCATTCTCTACAAGGTCGCTCTCTAGAATAAGCCAGAATTCAGCAAGGTATGCCATTTTTGCTATAACGCCTTTTATGAGAGGTTAAAAGTAGTGAAACCTGGAGGAATTGCATAAAACACACTGAATAACATTGTATATTAGTTTCAAATCTTTATTCGTTACAGGTACAAAGTTATGATTATTTCAAGTTGGGGTTGTTGACTAATCCAAAACTAGTCATGGTTGAGACAAGCAGTTGATGAGTTGGCACATACATGAGGTGTATAGTTGATGATGTTGGTAAATATTGATGAGTCATTGTTGATGAGTATTTTACACATGTTTGGTATATACTTGGTACATGTTTGGATGCACTTGTTTATGTTACAAGTTTATTACAGGTTGTTTGTCACAGGTTGGTGCATGGTTGATGAACTTGTTTATGTTGACAGATTGATATATGTTGAGGATTGTTGCCTCATCTCAGTTGGTGCTGAGAATGTAAGATGAGTATTGCATATAGAGCTGGTGCTCTTGTAGATTTGTACTCTATTCAGTTGTTGCTGAAAAACCCCCTGATTGAAGTCCATAATAAAAAGAAAAATTGTACATACATCTTGTGTTCTTTGTGGAGATGATTTGTTGATGATATGTTGCTGATATATGTTGCTGATATGTATTCACGTCTAACTGATTTTAAATGACAATAATGAGTAATGAGAAAATGTTGAATGTTAACTAAGGAGTTTTTGTGTAAGAGGGAAGTTTTGGGAAAAAGATCCCCACACTCATTCACCCCCCACCCTCTAAGTGTGGTAGGTGTGTCCAACAATTTGTAGAGATAAATTAAGAAAGAAGAAGAAGGAGAGAAAGAATGGAAGAATTCTCATTAACCATAATGAATAATGAATAATTTACACATGATATACTCTGTATAACTCCATGAATGTGTAATGGAGGAGAAACAATGTTTCATAGTGGTGGTCTAGAGTGATATGGACATACACCAATAGTTACGAGAGTGAACTGCCACCTAGTCTAGTCTCCTAGGCAGTTACGGGAGTGAAGTGTCACCTAGCTGAGTTAATTAGTCAACCAGTCTTCAGTTAACTGACTGAACATAGTGTAGTGAGGATTAGATCAAGGAATAAAGGGTAATTCTCTATTCTTGTGATGATCCCAAGGAAAGTGTGCATTAGAATGGTGATGATCCCAATGTTTCATGGTGACAAAAACAATGCAACATCTAGAGTCAAATCAACTTGTCAAATTGAAGAGAATATTCTCTAGGTGGAATATTACCTCCTAAAAAATAGGAGACTGGATAAATGACTAATAGTGAATAATAAACCAGGAAAAACCTTAGGAAAAATAAATCATAGGTGTGTTTGAAGTAACTCCAACACCCCTCCTAAACATCACTATGGTAAAAATAAAGAATGGGTCCCGACAATGAGGCCATGTTAGGTACCCAAATAAAAAAGATACAATGAAATAAAGTGAGAAAAGAGGGAAAACATCATGGGAAAAATCCCCCCTCAAGGTACAATGTATGTAAAATAAGAACTACATGTTCTAGGCAACTATGTCCTTCACTCCAAGATGACTTCATAGAGAATGGAACTTCTACTCAGTGAAGGTCTTGGTGAACATGTGTGTCATCTGTTCTACTGAAGGAAAGAACTATATGTCGATGATCCCCTCGTCTACTAAGTCCCATATGTAGTGCATGTGTATCTCGATGTGCTTCATCTTCTACCTCTGAAATGGATCTCTGTATAACTTTAGAGTGCTCTAGCTGTCACAGCAGATGATTATCGGTCGATGAAATTGAATGCCCAACTCAGTGAGAAAATGTTGTAGCCACATAGCATCAATGGTTATGTTAACTACACCTCTGTACTCTGCCTCAACTGAAGACAGAGAAATGGCAGCTTGCTTCTTGCTTGACCAACATATAGGCCCATAACCAATATTGAGTGAGTAACCTGATGTGGACTTGTGATCAGTTCTATCACCAGCCCAGTCAGAATCAATAAACCCGATGAGATCTAATGTAGATTAAGCTTCATAATAAATCCCAAAGGTGATGGTTCCCTATACGTATCGAAGGATATGCTTTGAATCCTTCCAATGTAGCTCATGCAGCTCTATCATGAACCTAGAAATTGCACCAACCGCATAGGAGAGGTATGTTCTAGAGTGTGTGAGATATAACAAGCTCCCCACTAGTTGTTTGTACAATGTGTTTTCAACCAGTGGAGTCTCCCCGCCATCCTCAAGTTTGACTCCTGATAGGAAAGGATTCGGAGAATACTTGTAGTGTGTCATGTGAAATATCTTAAGGAGATCCTATGCATACTTGACCCGAGACAGTTTGATGCCTGATGCATTATGACTAGTATTGAGTCCAAGGAAGAAGTGTAGTGGACCCATGTCTATCATCAAAAACCTGTCATGTAGAATCCTCTTGACTATAGCAATCACTGAAGTCAAGCAATCGATGATCACAAAATCATCAACATATAGACCTAAGAGTAGAAGTGAATCAACCGTCCTGAACATGTAGACATTTGGGTCTGATTTACAATGTACAAAGTTCTTTGACAATAGGTAGGAATCCATCCTTGCATACCATGCCCTTAGAGCCTGCTTGAGGGCATAAAGGGACTTCTTTAGTCAAAATACCAAAGATGAGTCTTGCATAAATCCCTATGGTTGCTCCATATAGATCTCCTCAGAGAGATCACCATGAAGAAATTCATTCTTCACGTCCACCCGATGTACTTACCATTCCCTGGCTTCCCCAATGGAAAGTGCTAATCATATGGAATCCATCTTTTCTATTGGAGCGAAGGTCTCATCATAGTCAATACCATGCACCTGTTGAAAGCCTTTGGAGATAAGCATGACTTTGTATCTTCTAATCTATCCATTTGTTGTGCTCTTGGTCTTGTAGACCCATTTACATATGACAAGTTTCCTCCCAGAAGGAAGGGGTACCAGATCCCAAGTTTGGTTCTCGAGGAGGGAGTTGTACTCGTCCTGCATGGAAGATTCCCAAAAGGGATTTCCAGCAGCCTCGCCATAAGACTATGGATCTGAAAAATGAACCAAGAAAATATTCCTAGAGGGAAATGGTTCAGTGGCAGTGAGTGCAATAGGAGGATCCTTGAAATCATATCGAGTCCTCCTAGTATCAGCTAGATCACCAATGATATCCCCTGCATGATGAAGAGTAGTCTGTGCCCACTTGGGCCTCTTCTTTGGCTCTACAACTAAATCTGGATTCTTTGACTCTGCATCTGACTATACTCACTCTGAATCTAAATCATCTGAGTCCTATGAATCATAACTCTCATATGAAGAATATTCGGCATGTGCATGCTCATCATCTTAGACAGGTGGAAGAATGAAGGTATATGCATGTGAATGTTGTGGTGCATGCGAGACACTTTCCTCAAATTGGACACTACACTCAATGATGAGTTGGTTCGAGGAAATATCAATAAGCCTATATCCCTTCACACTGTCAGGGTATCCAACAAAAATACACTCAGTGCTCTGTGGATCAAGCTCCTTCCTCTTTTCAGAGGGAATTTGGGCCCATGCACGTGAACCGAAAATGCGAAAGTGGGTCACTTTCGGTTTGAGGCCACTTCAAGCCTCGTAGGGGGTCTTATCCTTGACAGATCTATGGGGAGATATGTTTTGTATGTATGTTGCACAATTAAGTTCTTCGAACAATAGTCTTTGTGGTAGTGAATTTGTTGGACAACTGAGAGGGGGGGGTGAATTAGTTGTTACCGTGCTTAAACAATTATGTTGTTTTTGAAATATTTACAAGGCACTAAATGATAATCACAATCATGCAGAGAAATAAACAAAGGCACATTCAACATCAGTCACATATATGAGAAAGACAGAGACAGATAGTTCCCAAGGAAACCCATATAGGTTAAAAACCTATTTTTCTTTATATGATAAGTATTATCTACATTCTTTAAATTATCATACATATGAGCACCAACTCATTGTGAGGCTACAACCTCTAGTTTTGCAAGCTAGATCTTGCTGAGAGCACCGACTCTCTGTTTTCTCTAGCACCCACTAGAAGGAAGCACCAACCCCCTAATTTCTCTAGCACCAACTAGAAGGAAGCACCAACTCCCTCGTTTCTCTAGCACCAACTAGAAGGAAGCACCAACTCCCTGGTTTCTCTAGCACCAACTAGAAGGAAGCACCAACTCCC
>ML776643.1:1489686-1511921 GCA_009831015.1 Picea engelmannii
AGATTTGGTTAAGTGTCCCTGCTCAGACAGGAAGGGATTGCAACACCTTGTCTTCTGTAGATTTCCTTTCACCTCTGCAAGTGTGTTAGCCAGGGATTGGATTAAGGGTTCCTACTCATAAAGGAAAGAACCAAAACATCCTAGTCGCTGTTTACTTTTCCCGTGTTAATCAGAAACTGGGTTAGAGATCCCTGCTTAGAAAGAAAGGAATCAGATTTCCTTGTTCTCTATAGACTTCAATCTCACAAGTGTTCTAAACAGAAGTAAGGCCCAAGGTTCCTGCTTAGACAGAAAGGAACTAAGTGCTTTGTTCTCTATTAGATAGAGCTTATTGTTTTCTGCATTATTTCTTTCATGAAAGAGTGTTAGACTGAGTCTTTGTTTGAGAGTAAGGGTCCTGTTCTCTGATTGCAAGATAGTTGTTTTTACCCATTGCAATGTTATTTTAAATGTAATCCAGGATTCTTAATTTGAACTATAAATAATTTCAATAGGGAGATTACTTTCCTGTGATTCAATCCAGAGCTTCAGTTCATTCCAGCAAGAATAGGTAGAATCATTTTCCTTACTACAACACTAAGTGCTTTTGGAATTGAGCATATATAGTGCGTAGCTATCTTTGAAACAAAAGACTTCCCTGGGTTGATAATTTATGTTTCACTTGGTTGTTTGAAATTAATTAAGCAATTATAGTGACCAACAATCGTACCATCAATGGCAAGCGCATACTACCTATAAAGCATACCAACCATCCTCTGCACTATCTCTTTTGATCTTCTCGAGCTTGCTCTGTAGTGTCTCCCCAAACTACTTCTGATGCCCGTCTGTTACATTCTTCCTATACTCATGCCATCTTCACTGTTGTACTTTCCATCAATGACAAGTATATGCTACTTGTTAAACATTTGCCAACAGAATTTGCATGCAACATGCAAGATTCCATCTCCTTTAGAGATCTATTTTTTCGCTCAACAACTTCGTTTTGCTGCAGAGTATAGGGAACTGTGTGTTGCATCTGAATCCCTACCTCATGGAAAATATTATGGATCTCATGATTGACATACTCTCCCCCATTATTAGTTCATAGGACTTTGATCTTTTTTTCGAACTATGTCTCAACTAGGGCTTTGAAATATTTGAGGTGTTCAAAGACCTCAGATTTTTTCATGAGAAAGTAGATCCATGTAAAACGCGAGAAATCATCAACAAAAATGAGAAAAAACCTCGCTTTTTTGATACATGGATGAGGAAAAAGACCCATAAGGTCACTGTGGATCATATCTAAAGGCGTGGAAGCTCTGTCAAACTTTCCTTTATCAAATTTCTTTTGAGGGTGTTTTCTGAGAACACATTCCTCACATATTCCCTTGGAGAAATGGATGTTTGTTAGAACATCAACCAATATTTTCTTGCTAAGATGTTGCATGTATCTAAAATTCAAATGTCCAAACCTTTCATGCCATATCCTACTACTTTCATTAGCATGAGTAAGCAGTAAAGGAGAAGTAGGTTCAATGAATTCATAAAATGTATATAATCTAGACTGATGATTTACCTCACCGGTAGCAACCTTGGATTTGGTTTGCATGTCATAGATGTCCATGTCATTTTGTGTGAATATGACTTTCTTTCCTGTGTCAGAAATTTTCATCTGATACATAGAGAGAAGGTTGACATAAAGTTTGGTAACATGCAACACATTCTCGAAGCTTCTGTTGGTGAGTTCAATCCTTCCTTTTCTAGTGATTTCGACTGAAGAGTTGTCCCCCATCAGAATAATAAGAAATTTGCATGAATCCAATGAAGAATAGACTTCTTTTGAGGCAACCATGTGATGTGATGCTCTTGAATCTATGATCCAAGCATTGAGAGAGGAGTTGATGGAAATCAAGGCATGGCTAGAATTTCCTTTCTTGGGATTATGATATCCTGGATTCTTCTTCTTGGAACCCTCGGGGATGCAATATCCAAGGTTTTTTTCTAAAGTATTTGAGTCATTATATCTATTTTTTTTTCATGCATGTGGATTCTAGATGGAATCCTTTGTGATAGTATGTGCATTTCTCCCCTTTTCTTCCCTTTTCCCCTTTGGATCCAGAGGCATCAGTGAAGGGTTTTGTGTACCCTTCCTTCTTCGTATGTGCATGATCTTTCCTTTTGTATTTATATTTAGATTTATGATATTTATGGCTACCATATTGCACAGTGATTGCATGCACCTTTGGGCCTTTGATTTTTTCCATGTTGATGAGCTTGGTTTGCTCTTGTGTCAGGGATTCGATAAAGTCCTCAAGAGAAGGAATCTTCCAACTGGCTCCAGAGGAAAATCTGATAGAATGGAATGTGTATATGAATATAGATAATTTAGGACCAAGTTTGGAGAGAATGGTGACAACCGTTTGTTTCTCCTCCTTATATTTATCAACCCCACAAGATTTTAGTTGTGACAATAAATCCTTGAATTTTGTAAAGAGATATTGGATATTGTCGAAGATTTTTGGATCCAATGTGAGAAATTACACCTCCAACATGTGTCCCCTCATTTCATCATCTTTTCCAAAGATCCCTTCCAAGGTGGTCCAGGCTTCAATTGGAGTCTTAAAAGAATATATGTGAAAAAGGAGATCGGGAGAAATAAGACTGCAAATTGTTCTGAGTGCTTCATCCATGCGATTTAAATACTTGGATTTTTCTATGGCTGATGTCAGATATGTATATTTATTCAATTTTAAACTGTACAAGCCTCTGGTTCATATATAAATCATTATTCTCTCCTTCCATGAAAAGTAGTTGTAAGGTGTAAGATTGAATTCTTTTTGGAAATCCATCTTTTCATTGTCTTCAATCTTTTGTACCTGCAAAATATTTTGGTGTAGATTTTGCTTAGTAGTCCATAGGCTATGATACCATGTAAATGTGTTGAAAATGCACAAAATATATCTATATAGAAAATGTTAGACACATTTTCAAAGAGAAATAGAGAAAGAAGAAGAAGGAGAGAAATAATAGAATAATTCTCATTAACCGTAATGGATAATGAATAATTTACACATTATATGCTCTGTATAACTTAATGAATGCACACTGGAGGAGAAAAAATGCACCATAGTGGTGGTATAGAGTGATTTGGAAACACAACAACAGTTATGAGAGTGAAATTCCACTTAGTCTAGTCTCTTAGGCAGTTACGAGAGTGAACTGCCACCTAGCTGAGTTAACTAGTCAACCAGTCTTCAGCTAACTGACTGAACATAATGTAGTGAGGAGTAGATCAAGGAATCAAGGGTAATGCTCCAGTATGGTGATCATCCCAAGGCAAGTGTGCATTATCATGGTGATGATCCCAATTTTTCATGGTGACAAAACCAATGCAACATCTAGACTCAACTCAACTAGTCAAACTGAAGTGTCAACTGAAGAGAATGTTCTCCATGCCGAATATTCTCTCTCAAAAAATAGGATACTAGATAAATGATAATAATAACTAATAAACAAGGAAAAACCTTAAGAAAAAGAAATCCTAGGTGTGTGTGAAGTAACCCCAACATCTACTACTGATTTCAAAACATCAAATCCCTATGCCTGTAAAAAAAAATTCATCCTTTTATTCCAGAAGGTATAGTTCTGACCGTCAAACCTTGGTTCTCCAATCTTAGTATATTCCATGCTCTCCTTATAGTGGTTAGAATTCTTCTCGAGGACCTGCTCTAATACCAATTGTTGGAATACTAATAAGGGGGGCTGAATTAGTATGAGCACAATTAGTAATTTTGATCACAATATAAAATATCCAATTAATATTATGAGCATTTAAAATATCATCAACATCATAAACATCACATAAACATAGTACACTAGAATTTTATGTGGAAACCCAATGTTGGAAAAAACCACATAATGCTTTTCTTATTGATAAAATTGTACATTCATTGGGTGCAGACCTATTTTGAGAAGGAATCATATCTTGGGAATAGGCCTATTTTTGGAGAAAGATTTGTTTTGAGAAATACCTAATTTTGAAGTGCAAGCAATAGGTGGCAAGAAAGAAACATGTAGAAAAAGAAGGAAAAACAACGTGTAAGAGAAAAAGAAACGTGGCACGCAGGAAGACAAACCTAACTATGATAGGGTTAGGGTTTTTGACAAATATTGTAACGGCTATAAGCCAAATAATAGTATAAATAAGGACCTATGAGGTATAGGGGAGAGGATGAAGTTAATAGAGGAAAAAGTGTGTATGTGTGTGAGATAGAGAGATATCATATCATAACAAAGAGAGTTGATTATTATGATTTTGGGGCCTATTGATTGTAATAAGTCTTGTATAAGAGTCGAATAAGATATTTGTTGAGGGTTAGGTCACAGAATGAGGAGCCTGGTGTGATATAGTCTGCCTCATGGAGAGTTATGACCCTCATCTTGATTGTATTACTGAATATGTAATGCACACAATGCAAGATTTTGCAGTAGAATAAATAAAAGAGTAGAGAAGCCAGATCTTTGCAGATGTAGCCTCAGGAGGGGGTGAACCATGGTAAACCTTGTGTTATGTGTGATTTTTAATGAATTTTTACGTTTTGGTGGTCTTCAAATTGTGAATGAATGGTTAAACTAGAAATATCAACATGCATGCATAGGTTTCAAGATGAATAAATAAGAGAAGTACTTGAATAATTAACAAGGATAATGCATAAGGAGGAAAAACTAAAATCACAAATCCCCACTCATTCCTAGACTGCAAACACTTGAGCATTGTAGTCACCCATAAAATCTATATCGAGTGGCAGTGCGTTGTGTACCTTGTGCCCAACGTTTCCTTCTGGTTTACTAGGAGGGCCAATAAATTTTGGGCATTTTGTTGGAAACCTTTTGAAATCCAATCCTGGGTCAACCCCAGAAGAAGAGAAAGAATAACCAACAAATGGCTCTGTTGTCAGATGGAACTAGACAAGATTGAGTGGATGGGATTCTTGGAAGAAACACACAAAGAATGAAATTATAGAAGGGAATGTCCAGGCCATGAAATCCAACAAAGGAAGATATTGAAATATGGTTGAAAACAAAGGAACTTGAGTTTGTGTGGAAGGACAACAAAAACTGTAAGTTAACACCACACAAACATCTTGACAAATATATGTTTAGCGAATTGCATGAGGTATTTTTCTTTGATTTCACGCATTTGTTGCAGGAGTGGTTATTGAGGTTAAATGAAAGCTACCCTACAAATAGAATCAGAAAGATGGAGTGGAATCCTATGGAAATTGTGTAGTTACAACAAGTTAATAACAAATTTATGCACGCAATAGATTTCTGGTTAGACAATATTGTCACAAGGTTTATCACCAAATTTGCAATAGATACCACAAAGTCCTACACTGAAATAGAGAAGTATTTTCTAAAGGGACCCAGAGCTAGGTACATCATATTGATGTATAATTCAATCAAGATTTTATTGTATGACAACGATGTGATTACCATGGAATCAGACAACTAAAATTCCTTGTGTGCATGGGGGGAGGGAGGAAGCAATGATAGGAGGTTGAGATATGGAAAAGGAGATGGATAAAGGAAGTAATAAGGAGGCCATGGACCCAATCATGATGGAAGAAGACCAGATAAATAAGATAATGGAAAAATCTGGAAAAACGTGCAGTGAAATACCCCACCAATATAAAATGAATAACAAGAAGAAAGACATAGTTGATAGAGAGGGATCGAAAAGAGATGATTAAGAGGTATAGGATCTCTGGGTTGTGGAGCAGATTGAGGAAATCTTACACACAACATATGAAAGGAAAACAGGAGGTACAAGGCTAGGGATAGAAGGAAAAACTCCAATCTAGATCATTGTTAGTGTGGAACCTACAACCCTATATGCGACTAATGCACCAGAAAGAACACCATCATTTAGACAACCGAATTTTAGTGGAATAAAAACAACATGAAATGCACCCAATCAAGGAGCATCAATTGGGGGATCTAATTTAGGAGGTAACAATGAATTATCTATATCGCACAGAGGCACTAGTTTAAGATAGTTCAAAATGGAAGGACATGATCCCACGATTAGATTACCAAAATTTCAGGGAGAAGCATCAGAGGACCCTGAAAATAACTTATTCATCTGTGAGAAGATCTGGGAAGAAAAACACATCACAAATGAGGATACAAATCTCACACAGTTAGATATCACACTAAGAGACTACGCACTAGACTGGTATATGACCCTATATGTAAATAGTCCATAGGGAATACCAAATACTATTACAGACGTGAAAAAACTATTGGTAAAGAAATTTTCAAAGCCCAACTTAGAAGAACAATACATGAATGAAATTATTAAAATCAAGAAGAAACCATGTGAGTTTGTTTGGAAGATTGATCATAGGTTCAAACGACTAAAAGGAAAGTTGAAATACGCAATTAATGACATGCAACATAGGAAATCATTTGTGAACTCACTATTACCACACTTTAAATACCCGTTAAGACAACAAAAACTTCAAACTCGGGAAAAGGCTTTGTAGGCAACCTTACAACTAGAAGAGAACTAGTATTAGTAGATAGATCCAACAATAGAGGAGCTGAAGGAGGATTTGAAGAATATAACATTTCAATTTAACTAGAATAAGGGTAAAGAGAAAAGAGAAATTGTTCGGTGTACCCTATGTAGGAAAGAAGTTCACCATAATGACGAATGTCCAACTTTCATATAGTATATGGAAATAGGGGTGCCAAACCCAATTCCAACAAGAGGAACATGGTGCAATATTTGTAAGATGCATGGGCATGATCTATATCATTGTCCAATGATGCAGAAACATAATACAATACCAAAATTTTCATACTGCAATTTTCAAAAATCAGTGGGTCATGATGATAAGGATTGTAGAACGATGAAACAGATTAGAGAAAGAACTTCATATACTTATAGGGTGTAGTAAGAAATGATGATAGGACAATTTGCACCTCATTTAAGCTAGATAAAACCACCATACAACAATGCGTAGTAGAAATACAACAATGTGAAACCGCAGTATAATAATGCGCAGCCATGGTATAACCCTGCACAATATAACTAGGTACCTCAGTACAATGCACCATGAGGAGATCAAGGTGGATACATAGGTGGAGGACAAGGAAGAGGAGGATTTGGACAAGGCAGAGGACCAATAATGTGCCACAAATTCCAACAACCAGGACATTATGCAAGGTATTTTCCACTTCCACCAACGACATGTATGTATTTTCGTGTAGTAGACCATGACACAAAAGACTTCCCAACACTCTTGGGGATGATCCAAGAAAAAAGGAACCAGAACAACCAAAATGTCCAGTGGATCTCTGCAGAAACTAGGGATGATGGAAGAAACATCAATATAGTCATTATAGGAGGACCCCAGATTGGAACTGATGCAACAACACAAGATCCATCTCAACACCAATGGGTTAAGAAGAAAACTGAGCCACAGAAAAATTTTGACACGTGGAAAGAAAAGGAAACATTTAAGGAGGCCATACAAGAGTGTCTCAAGAAAAATGTTTCATCTACATCAGTTGCACAACAAACCCAGAACCCACCAATATACAATATGCCATTCTCAATGGACCATACCAATAAAGAAAAATCTCTAGAGCAAGTAAGTACCATAAAGACTTTTCTGCAATCCTGTGTTAAGTTACTGAATGATCCATCATCTGTTAAGGTATTAAAAGACATGTTAGAAAGATGTAACACAGAGGTAGAAGGGAGGTTAGACGAGAAAATAGTCAATCATCTCCATACAAGAAGAAGGACAAGCAAAGAATCCAAATTGAATGCCAACATTGGGGATTTCAACATGGGATATGTTATACTAGATTGATTCTCTGAAGTAAATGTCTTACCTAAGAAGACGTGGCACTGCATGGGGGAAACCACCCTAGGATATTCACCTATCCAGTTGAAACTAGAAAATCAACACAGAGTGTTACCTATTGGAAGGCTTAAAGGTGTGACGGTAGATTTGGATGGAGTGTGCACTATTGAATATTTTGAAGTGATAGAGATAGTGGATGGCACAACACCTTACCCAACATTAATTGGATTGGATTTGAAATTTGATAACCAATATATAATCAAATTGAAGAAAAGAAAAATGATCTTTGAATCAGGGAAATATAGAGTCATTGCACCATTGGATCCTTCAGAAGGATAAAGGTTTGTAGAGGCCACTTGTTTGAATATAGAAGAAATAAACCAGTTATACAAAACCACCGTGCGACAAGAGGATTATGTTAACCCAACTATAGATGGGGTACTCATTTGGAGAAGCATTACATGATACATCATGTGCTTCCATATCAGACACTGGTTTGGATAATTGGCAACAATGATTACATGAAGTTTCCACAAGTAGGTTCACAAGAATAGATCGCACAGTAAGATGTGTTGGTACAGAAATAAGAGAACCTCCTAGTTTTCATGGGATAAATGACTTAGAGGAATTCTTGAAAAAATATGAAGAGGAAGTTTTAGAATATCAGAGCCTCTTAGCCCTAGATATTGCATTCAAGAAAACACCTGCAAGATGGTGGGGTGCACACAAAGAAATAATTTAGGATTGGTATCAGTGTAAAAGAATATTGTGCATTAGATTTGGCGTAGAACAGAGAAGCAATACAATTCATAGGTATGATGAACAACGAACACTAGTGGAACACTTAGATAATTGTAGGAAACAATGGAGGATGACACCGCCGAAAGAATGGCCTCATCACTTTATCCATACATTGGAAGGAATTCCAAGGAACTAGTTTATAGACCAAGAGATGCGCAGAGGCACTATAGAATGGACAGGGTTACATCAAAATTATGTAGTAACCTTCTCATTTGAACATTAGAACCCCAAAATTGATTCCCAGCATTGATTTAGCGCTGAAGAGGATATGGGGAACGATATTTGTTGATGAACCAGAGGTGGAAATCATGACAGAATATCAACAGAAGAACAAACAGAAATTCAAAGAGTTACTTTTATGCTATGATGTTGAAGAGGAATCATCATATGAAGATCATCTGCACAACATTCATATTATAGATATTGATGGAGAAAGAGAGGTGGAAGGTCCATCTTTGGAGTCAGAATTATTTTCTGCACCAATCAAAGTTAATAAAGTCAACATTGGGACGAATGAAAATCCTAAAATGGCAAGTATTGGAGACTACTGGGATGAGAAAACAATAGAAAGAATAACAGATTTACTGTGCAAATACAATGACTTGTTCCTAACAACCTTATAGAGATGAAATGCATAGCATGGGAGATAGGTGAGATGAATATACCCCTCAAACTAGAGGCTAGACCTGTGAGGAAAAGACCTTACAGACTGAATCCAATGTATAATTAGAAAGTAAAAGAAGAGAGTGATCGAATGTTATAAGCTGGAATTATAAGACTAGTAGAGGAATCTGAATGGATCAGTCCCATGGTAGTCGAAGAAAAGAAGAAAGGGGGGATAAGGATTTGTGTATATTTGATGAAACTCAATGATTCTTTCTTACAAGACCCTTTCCCTACCCATTTTACAAATGAGGTCTTAGAGAATGTGGGAGGACAGGAAGAATATTCATTTACAGATAGATTCTCAGGTTACCATCAGATCAAAATAGCTCTAGAGGAAAGGTATAAGAATACTTTTTCTACAGAATGGGGATCATCAATATACAATCATGCCCTTTGGATCGAAGAATGCACCAACCATTTTTTCAAGAGTATTCATAGTTTCTTTTAAGGAATTCATACATCACTTTGTAGAAGTATATCTGGATGACTGCATTGTATATAGCATTTTAAAGGATCATCTAGAAGTGTTAAGACTAATGTTGGAAAGATGAAGGAAATGTCAGATATCTTTAAACATCAAGAAATGCATTTTTGGTACACCTTTTGGGATATTTTTGGGACATATAGTGTGTAAACAAGGTTTACTAGTTGACCCTGCTAAGATTGAATTCATTGTGATTTACCACCACCAAAGTCAGTGCACCAATTAAGAGAAACACTGGGACATACAAGATATTATAGGAAATTCATAAAGGGGTGTGTGAAGATTACTACACCAATGGAAAAACTATTAAAGAAGGACACCATATTTCAATGGAATGAGGAATGTCAGCAAGGATTGGACACTCTAAATGAAAATATGGTAACAAAACCTATAATAGTATTTCCATATTGGGAGAAGACATTTCACGTGCACGTAGATGCAACATCCATAACACTTGGAGCAATTTTGGTGTAGCCAGGAGTAGGGGACTTAGACCATCCTATAGCCTTTGCAAGAAGAAAGGTGTCAAAATATGGGTAGAATTACAACACCACAGTAAGAGAAGTCCCATCCATGGTATATTCACTTCAAAAATTTAGGAACTATTTACTCTGTAAACACTTTAAAATGTTCACAGTCCATTTTTCCCTCAAATATCTAGTTAACAAGCTAGTTTTTGGGGGGAAGATCTATAGATGGCTATTATTATTTCAAGAATTTGACTTTGAAGTGATATTCAAACAGAGGAATATGAATGCAGGACCAGATCACCTGTCAAGGGTAACTAATGGAGAAGAACCTACTAACTTGGAAGACAACTTCCCTGATGCACAATTATTTTTAGTATAGGTAGTTGATGAATACTTTGCTAATATTATTGAATAATTAAGTATATGGGTTGTGCCACAAGACTTTAGCACTGTGCAGAAGAAAAATATGGTAGTTAGAGCTGTAGACTATCAACTCATTGCAGGACATTTCTACAATATGGGCGTAGATAGCATTTTGAGAAGATGTGTATTAGAACATGAATGGCACAAAATTTTAGTAGAATCTCATGAAGGTATAGTTGGAGGACACTATGCAGGAAAATATATCATGTATCGGGTATTGAAAATAATATTATGGTGGCTAAGAGTCCATAAATATGCCAAGGAATATTTCTAGAAATGTGATGTGTGTTAGAGGGTTGGAAAACCCAACAAAAGGGATGAGATGCCCCTAAGACCACAAGTGAATTTGTAAGTATTTGAAAAATGGGAAATAGACTTCATTGGACCTATTAATCCATGATAAAATAGGTTAGGAGATATATAAGGAGATATATAAATCGTTATTGTGACTGGATACTTAACGAGATGGGCAGAAGTAGCACTAGTCAAGGACTGTAACGCAGAGACAACAACACACTTCTTATTTTAGAAAGTGATTACCATATTTGGATGTCCCAGGATTATGATGAGTGACCAAAGCACTCATTTTATTAATAATACCATCATGGCTATGACTGAGGAGTTTTAAGTCTATCACTAGAAGAGTACACCATATCATCCTCAGGTAAATGTAATAGTATAAGCTTTCAATAAGATTTTGGAAAATGCTTTGACTAAAATCTGCAATGTCAACAAGGATGATTAGGACTTGAAAATACTAGCAATACTATGATCATATAGGACCACATGCAAGAATTTGACAGGACAAACACCATTCATATTGTTTTATGGGAAGGAAGCAATTGTGCCATTAGAATTTTTGGTACCCAGTCTACACCTAGCAACAATTACCAACATGACAGAAAGAGGCACAGTATAAGAGATGTTAATTAAACTAATGGAAATGGAAGAGGACTGGATTCTGGAAGGATTTCATTAGAAAGTACATAAAGCAAGGGACAAAGCCTAACATGACATACATATAAAAAAGAATATTTTTAAGGAGGGAGACCTAGTTCTGCTCTATGACAACAAATTTTTGCAATGCCTTGGTAATTTTAGAATTCATTGTCTAGGGCCATATGAAGTAAATATTGCCATAGATGGGGGATTTTTGCAGCTAAAAGACTTGGGAGGAACATAACTGAAAGGATTGATCAACGATAGTTGACTGCAACTATAGAGGGACAATCGACCTACTAATTCTTTAAAGTTACAGTGCAGTAAGAAAGTCATGTTTATAGTGTACTATAGTATATGTTGGGAAACAAAACTCATAAAAATTAAGAAAAAAGTAGAAAAAGAAAGAAAATACAAAATACTGGGAAATAGCGTGCACAACAGACGGTGGAATCAATGCAAAAAAAATAAAATTGACTGCACGTAGCATATGGTTGACAAAAATAAGACATAGCACACCAGGGGAAAAGTCACAATAGAAACATACGGTGCACCGAAAAGTTACAGTGCATAGGAAAATGGGCCAAAGGTCGAAATAGAAAAACAGGTTGTCGGGGTAAAAAGGCGTGAATTGAGCATTTATGAAACTTAACAAAGCATGCTCGATGAGATTTAATTCATTTATGAACATCAAAGAAGTGTCTCCGAGAATATTTAGGGAATCTATGATACCCCATATATAACTAAAATGTGGGCCAAACGAGATGTATTTACAAACCTGAGAAGCTAAGGTGCACAAACATAGGAGGTCAATAGGTGAGTCAAGAGATTGTAGCATCTGAATTTCAACCAAAGAAGGAATAAGTACCCATGATGGAACCTTCAAAGGTTGATGCACCTAGAAAAAAAAAACGAAAAAGACGCAGTAGCCATAGGTCACTCAGGAAACCGTAGAGAAAGAATAAGCATTTACACAGACAGAGGGAATCGTCAATGTCAACGCAATACCTTCACCGTAGATTGAACTAGTGAGAACCACAGTGGTAGAGGAAGAAGGGAAAGCCCTGACGATGGTCGGGTGGACATTGATTCACATGAAATTGCATGGGGCCATGAACCATTAGAAATAGGAAACCCACAACAACCTTCCAGGGTCGAAGCAACCCATAAAACAAATGGTGTTGATAGTGAAAGGACAGAATCTGATAGGCCAAGGCCACAACCTATGGTGCATTTCGCACAGCAGGAGGAATTGCATCTTGAAGATATCACGGGGAAACCAAATTCAGACTGGGAAGAAAGAGAACCAGTGGCTAGGACATCTAGCATGCCATCAGAAAGAAAGGGGAAAAAACCCATCGCACGGTCCCTGTGCAAGGATCCTAACGCTTCGATCACTTTTCCATGCATTCCATATGGGCTGCAAGCCACACCATTTTTACTCGATTGCGTCAAAAGGTTATGATACACAAACCACGATGTGTCTGACACCAACAAATTCCCATAATTTGTACAATAGGTGTATATGGAGAGCCTAGGAACGTGGTTGTTAGGAGATCGAGTACTGAAACCAAAGCAATGGGTGGAAGGATTGGTAAACATAGGGATTCTTAATTTGTTGGAGATTACCCACTTTGGAAGGGGAAAATATGTGAAATATTGTGTCAAACAATTATTAGTAGTCATCCATGGAGGATTTTAGTGGTTGGATGAACCAGTCTCCATCGATGTCGAATTAATTTCATTCATCACAAGATAGCCATAAAATGGCGAGAAGCCTGCGCAGTACATGGATGATAAAACCAAGGAAAAGGAACTCATGGAAGAAATGAATAAAACTTATGGGATAGAAAGGGGCTCACATGATAATATCATAAAACATATCAGTGACGCAACCATCCGGATGGAAACAAAATTGATGGAATGAAAACTGCTTCGAAAATGTTGCAAGGAGGAGGTCCATGAAGGAGTTGTCATAGCAGAAGCATTGTGTGTAAATGACACCATGCTCAGTTGGGCCCCATACTTATGGAATTTGTTCCTATACGATTGCAATGATGTGCAGGACTTGGGAACTGAGTTCCACTACTCCTGGCTCATTATACTGATAGCGCTAATTGGATGGAAAGATCATACCTACTCGTATCTCTACGATAGAGTAGGACGATGTCACGGAGCATGTTACACATAGTTGGGAAGCACCTATGATTCCAAGCGGAGAAGTGGTAATGCCAACACTGTTTCTATGTATCTCAGTGACATGCAAGAGAATATAGCCAACACATGGAGAATATCTCTTGAGGTGGTCATGTAGTACCAGGGGATAGCCAACTTTAAAGCTACATGATATAATATGTGGATCCAGGCATGTAGGGATCTAGACAAAGAATGGATACAACTTCGTTTCTGCATCAATGAAGAGGAATTTGAATGGGCAATGAAAGACTAATAGGATGACTGGAAGATCCTAGTCATCACCAAGGACATGCCCAAAGGGAAAGAAGTGGAAGAAGGGTCATCCAAGACATCTGTAGGGGGGAACTCCATGACCAAGAAACCAACATATTAGATGAAGCCTGGTCCAAAGACAGTGTAACAGAAGAAGGGAATCACACCAAAGAAGGAAAGGAAGATAGGAAATAAGGACAATGACCTCACGTAGGAGGTACAAGGAAGGGGGGACATAACGACACAGGGAACCTCATCGAAAAATACTTTTCAAGATATAGGGCCACCCAAATGGCCAATCATACATACAGGTGGGTTGTGCAAGAATTGAAAGTCCCACAAATAGATCCCAGAATGTACAATCACCGAGGATGATGTTGATCTAGTCACAGAGAGAGTCTAGGACCATGTAGAAAAAGAGTATTAGGAGGATGAGAACCAAAGAGGAAGGATTTATCTGACATTAATCAAGTCTTGGAATGGATACAAGCATCCCAAATACAAGAGAGGGGAGCAGAACCGATCCCATGAGAAATACAAGCAAGGGATAGAACCGCAAAGAATGAGGAAGACAAAGTCCAACTCACAGTGCAAGAAATTCCTAGATTCTAGATAAAAAAAAGCATGTTGTAGTTCAAGGAGGCCATAGCACATACGTCACTTAAATACCTGGTGGAGGTACAATTGGTATTGCCTAAAATATAAACAAAGGAATTGTACAAGATACAATTCAGTTTCACATAGGAAGTGCAATCACGAGCCATAGTAGATATGACATAAATGTAAGTCACTAGAGATGGCAAGGATGCACTGGAAATTGTGATCGAGCATGTCCATCTAGAGACACAGGAGGAGAAGAAGATCGTAGATAAATTAGAGTAGAAGTTGATGGAAGTCTTCACAAAAATTCTAGAAAATGCACAGGAAGCCATGAGAAGTGTTGAAGAACATATTCAAATCATCGCGTAGATGCTCGAATATTATAGGAAGGAGATCAATGAAATCAAGGAAAATCTAACACCAACTACTCCTCTTGAAGTTACAGTTGAAAGGGAACAACAGGAAGACCTGCAAATAGAAATGATGGAAAGAGAAGCCAAAAAGGTCACAAATTATTTTGATAGGAGGGAGCAACTATGGACAATGTTGGAAGAAGACGACAAGCTCCAACAAATAGAACATCAAGAGGATAAATTTAGCACTTCAATGTAGGAGTTGAAGCAACGACAAAATTCCCTAAGAATTACATAACGACAACACCTGAGTGGCTCGAGACGAACCACATGTTAGTGTTGGGAGCCTGTTGGGTGCAAGAATGTTTTGAGAAGGAAGCCTATTTTGGGTGCAGGCCTATTTTTGGAGAAAAAACTGTTTTTAGAAAGACCTAATTTTGAAGCGCAAGCAACAAGTGGCAAGAAAGAAGCATGCATAAAAAGAAGGAAAAACATCGTGCAAGAGAAAAATCAACGTGGCATGTAGGAATACAATCCTAACCATGATAGGGTTAGGGTTTTTGACAAATATTTTAACGACTATAAGGCAAAAAGTAGTATAAATAAGGACCTAGGAATTCTAGGGGAGAGGATGAAGAAATTAGTAGAGGAAAAAATATGTATGTGTGTGGGATAGAGAGATATCATATCATAACAGAGAGAGTTGATTTTTCTGATTTTGGGGCCTGTTGATTGTAATAAGTCTTGTAGAAGAGTAGAATAAGCTAGTTGTTGAGGGTTAGGTCAAAGGATAAGGAGCTATATGTGATATAGTCCACCTCACGGAGGGTTCTAACCCTCATCTTGATTGTATTATTGAATATGTTATGCACGCAGTGCAAGATTTTGAAGAAGAATAAATAAAAGAGAAGAGAAGCTAGATATTTTTGGATGTAGCCCCCAGAGCTGGTGAACCATAGTAAACCTTGTGTTATGCATGATTTTTAATGAATGTTTACTTTTTGTTGGTCTTTAGCTTGTGAATGAATGGTTAAACTAGAAAGATCAACATGCATAAGGATAATGCATAAAGAAGAAATAATACAATCACAGATCCCCACTCATTCCTAGACTACAAACACCTGAGTATTGTAGTCACCCCTAAAAGATATATCGGGTGAGACTGTGTTGTTTACCTTGTGTGCAACATTGCCTTCTAGTTTACCAGGAGGGTCGATAGTTTTTGGTAGTTTTGTTGGAAACCTGTTAAGATCCGAACCTAGGTCATCCCAAGAAGAAGAGAAATAATAACCAACAACTAGGTTCTCCTATTATGTTCTCATTTCATAGGTTGTAAATATTCCATGTAGCTCATCCATGCTCAATGTATCAATATTTGGTCTTTCTTCTAGGGATGATATTTTAGAATCAAATCTTGTATGAAGAGACCTCAATACCTTTTGAAAAAACACTGAGTCATCAACTTCAACTCCCAATTCTTTAATAGTGTTAACTACTTCGTCAACTCACATAAGGTAGGTTGCGATGTATTCATATTCCTTTATCTTTAACTGTTCAAAGTTAGCTCTGAAAATTTTAATCTTAGCTCCCTTTACCTTAGCATCTCCTTCATAAATATTTTGGAGTTTATCCCAAATATCCGTTGCACTATCACAATGCATAACTTTGAAAAATATTGAATCAACTACACTACTAAGAATAATACCTATATCCTTTGAGTTTTTTTCGTTGAGTTTCTTTCCATATTTTTCGGTCAGGGGAGTGGTTGGT
This sequence comes from Picea engelmannii, assembly GCA_009831015.1. NCBI lineage: Eukaryota > Viridiplantae > Streptophyta > Pinopsida > Pinales > Pinaceae > Picea > Picea engelmannii. The sequence goes on from ML776643.1 coordinate 1,506,500, forward strand.
TTTGTATACCCATCTACTAATGATTGCCAAACATCAAATCCCTATGCCTGTAAAACGTTTTTCATCCTTTTATTCTAGAAGGTATAGTTTTGTAATGTTCCCCCAGCCACCCGCAGGTCGGGGGACGCCACTCCAGAGAAACTACTCATGCTTTGACACCATTCAATAATATTCCCAACCTTAACAAGCCGGACCATGCTACTCTAGGGAATGATTTCGTACCCTTACTGTGGAACATACGGTAACATACCCAGTAGTCAACTGAGCTATGCCACAAACATTTACTCTTTAAATTGCATGCAACTAAAACATATACATACATATGAACATAAACAAACACTTACTTTCTATAACATACGACTTTTCTACTGAAATAACAATAAATACAGATATGCAACATTTACAAGGAATTACCCAAAAACATACAAGCAATTATAATCACATATTTGATAAACCGTAACATAGGCATGTAAATAACAAAGTAGCATTTCATGTTATCATACAATTGGTACTTATATTAGAAATATTGTCACCAACTACATACAGACCGTCCATGAACCTCTCGTTCATCATTCTCAATAGTGATTCACCCCCGAGATGGGACTAAACTCCACCTAGGGTAAAGGGTTCCTATCCAGGCTAAGGCTCATGGGCAACAAGAAAGACTCTGTCTCAGGTGCTCACTCAACTAACAACCTATAGCCTCTCATTCCCCACATGCCTGTCCCACCCAAGGAAGTGTGCCCCTTCTCTACTCAACAATCCCTCAGCTGCCCCACTTCCCTTCCAGGGCTTCAGCAACAGGCCATAATGGAAGTCTCAGAGAGTTGTAGCTATAGTTTAGCACCTTCAGGAATCAATCCCCAACAATTCTCTCACTTAGATAATTTATCTCGGGCCTGACAACCCATTTCTTCAATCCCTCTCCAAGATAAACAGGTACACCAACTGAAAATGGCTATGGGAATAGGCTCTAGAATGGTGAAATGGTTGTCTCAAGGATAACATAATGCATGAGTGAAAAATGGTCATGGAATCATTGACTGGATAACTGAGTGTGGAAAAGAATCACTGTGAAATTCTCGTGAAAGTGATGGTGTGAATGATGGTCCGAGATGCTAGTCACCCCATCCCATGAAAAATGACCAACTGAGTTAATTTCCCCATGATATGAATGCATGTCCCCAACTTGACACTTGTCATATCAGAAGTTACTTTGGTCCACTTGTCCCCAACTTCAGAACTTAGGATAAAATAATTATCCATACTTTATGTTTTAGGAAATATTAATATAATATTCCCTTAACTTTTGGCCCTCCCTTTCCCTAACTGGTGAAGTTCAGTCCCCCATCTCTTTTATCGTGGATGGTCTGTGCACAGCGATGTATTTATATTAATCATGAGTCATGTACAAAGTAGGCACAATGGCATTTGACATCTAGGCATTCCTGCCCAATACCAAAACATAAGCATCACTTCTTATAATAACTCGCTCACCAGCCTATAACACATATCATATACACGAGGTTCGTTGTCCTCCATACTGCACGCACCTTAGTTATTGCGCGCGGTATCCTGGAATGTGCATATTACATCATTTTACTGGGCAGTTCATGCATGCACTATGCCACATGACAACCATTACCAAATGAGGTCAAAATAGCTCAACAACTTAACTACATTTATATTACATTACAATTGGGTTCAGCCGAGGGATATTACAATCCCCTCCCCTTATTTATGCATTGTCTTCAGTGCATCATACACCCATATATAACAGAGTTTTTAAAAATCTTTGAAAATATGTGGGTATTCTATCTACATTGCATCTTCATGCTCCCAAGTAGCATCCTCAGGACCGTACCAGGTCCATTGAACCTTTACAAGCCCTATGGCTAGGTTTCGAAGAAGTTTGACTTTCCTGTCCAAAATGCACACCGGATGCACTTGAAAACCGCCTTCTTGCTCCACCTGAATCACATTATAGTCAATAACATGATTAACATCAAGTATATATTTATTTAGCAATGATACATGGAAGACATTATGAACAGACATAGATGCAAGCAATGCAATCATATAAGAAACTGAACCAATCCTCTCTAGGAGATCAAAGGGCCCACAAAATCTGGCTGCCAACTTGGCGTAGCTTCCCAGCTTCAGGGAACTCCTGTTAGCTTTCACTTTCAGGAAACAATGATCACCCACTTTGAATTCTCTGTGGGTTTTGTTCTTATCAGCATAAATTTTCTGTCTGTCTTGGGAAGCTTTTAAATTCTGATTAATTTTTGTCATTTGGTCCTCCATTTCCCTGAGCAACTCTGGCCCAACTACTGTCCTATCAGCTGGATTATCCCAACTCACTGGAGTATTGCACTTTCTACTGTAAAGTTATTCAAATGGGCTCATCTTCAATGATGCCTGATACCCATTATTGTACATGAATTCTACCAAGTGTAGGTAGTCTTCCCATTTCGATGGTTTGTCCATCACATATATTCTCAGTATATCTTCTATCACTCTGTTCACCCTCTATGTATGTCCATTAGACTCAGAATGATATGTCAAGAAAACACTGCAACAGAAACTCTGAAATCGCGAAACGTGATATTGCGATTCAATCGCAACCGTTGAGTCAAGATCGCACCAGGACCGTTGATCACAGCTCTATACGGAATTTCGAGGATCGGGTTTTGGTATTGACAAAAACATTGAACATCGGACATCGCGATATGCGATTTCCCGATATGGCATATAGCCTGTGGGCCACCCAGGAGTCAGTGGAGGACAGGTGTAAGGAGTACAGAGGAAGTCGGGGAATGACATATCGTGGGTCCAAGGGGCGTATGCGCATTGTCATCAAAAACCCTGAAACCCAGATGAGAGGTATGGTGGCGGTCACGTGATAGCTGGTCACATGGACCATTGTGTAGCCAGAAGGGGCTAAAGCTCGAGAAAGGAGCACATCGGGGATCGGAGAATCGGGGGTTCCGAGTACATGTGCATCTCGACACTGAGAATGCCGAAATCACGATGAGAGAAATCTCGATTGGATCTGAACCGTTGGATCAAATATTGATCGGAGGGTTGCTGTTCTTTCTAATACATTAATGCTTCAGTTATGAATCTGTTAAGAGAAACGGACTGATCATGACAAATTGGTTAGTCTTTCAGTTGCCAAGACAGATGTCCTTGTATTACCTATTGGAAGGGGAAGTGGAATCGTCAAGGAATCGTGTATAAAAGAAAATGAGAGAGACTGAATTGGGTTGGTTGTTCTGGATGGAAAAAGAACGAAACAATAAGAAAGGAGAAAGGAGAAGATGCTGAGCATGAAATTTAATGACAGGAAGAGCAGAAGAAGAGTTGAATGACAAAATAATATGATGCAGAGCAGACCTGTTGAAGAAGAGAAGAATTGCAAAAAAGTTTGTTGAAGATCAGATACCAAGAAAGACTGGTAAGAATTATCTGAATAGTTGTCTGTGTATTCATTATTTAATATTCAAGGGTGGTTGGGAGGTGCTCAGGAGGACTGTTGTCCTCAAAAGTTCAAGTGGGTTCTTGAACACAGGAAGTTGTAGCTTCCATCTAGTTGCAGCCAGAGAAACAAGGGTGGCAGGGTGGTGCTAGGGAGAACACGTGTTCTCTGTTATGCAGGTTGGAGCCTATGTAACTGGAAGTTGGTGCTTCCATCCAGTTGGTGCTGGAACGTTCAAGAAGTTGGTGCTTCCATCCAGTTGGTGCTGGAATACTCAGGGAGTTGGTGCTTCCTTCTAGTGGGTGCTAGAGAAACCAGAGAGTTGGAGCTCTCAAACAAGTTGTAGCTTGTAAGACAGAGGTAGCAGCCTCACATTGAGTTGGTGCTCAATTGTAAATGATGTACAGAACTGCAAAATACTGCCTATCATTTCGAAGAAGAAGAGGTTTTCTCCCTTTATGGGTTTCCTCGTGAAAATCTGTCTCTGTGTGTACTTCATGTGTGACTGATGGTTTTCTACTTTTACTGTTCATATGCTGTTTAATAAGTATAAAATTGTTTAATATTATATACAACTGATTCACCCCCCCCCCTCTTAGTTGTTTTAGTATTTCCAACAATTGGTATCAGAGATGGTTCCTTTTATTTAAAGGTAGATCTGCAAGCTTAAACATGACAAGTCATGAAGGGACTTCAGCCTCTAAACCCCCTCTGTTTGATGGAACAAATTTTTCCTTCTGGAAGATCAGAATGAGAACATATTTAATGGCCTTGGGTGCTGATGTTTGGGATGTAGTAGAGACTGGATATACAAAGCCTGTTGTGTTAGCCACCAAGGATGCTAAGTTAGAATTTAGTTTTAACGCTAAGGGGATGAATGTTATCTTGAATGGACTTGTTGAATCTGAGTTTGTAAAGGTGATGCATCTTGATACTGCCAAAGCAATGTGGGATAAAATTATCAACAATTATGAAGGAAATGAGAAAGTAAAAGGTGCCAAACTTCAAACCTATAGATTGAAATTTGAACAACTAAAGATGAATGAAGATGAAACAATCAGCAAGTATTTTTTAAGAGTTGAAGAACTTGTAAATTCCATGAAGGATCTAGGTGAGACGTTTCATTACTCACTCTTAGTTCAGAATATTTTAAGATCTTTGCCTGATAAATTTAATCCAAAAGTCTCTGCAATAGAAGAATTAAATGATCTCAAAACTTTGTCCATTGATCAGCTTCTAGGAACCCTAACTACATATGAAATGAGAATTAACAAAGATAAATCCAGTACAAGAGAAGCATCTTTTAAAGCAGATAAGAATATTGATTCATAATTTGATGACATTGAGGCAAAATTTGTGGGAAGGTTAAAGAAAGGATCAGGAAAATATCAAGGGAAGTTACCCTTCAAATGCTTTAAATGTGGTAAGATAGGACATTTTGCATCTAAGTGTCCCCATCAGAAAAAGGACCAGAACTCTGACGATGAAAATAAGTACAAGTACAAGAAATATAATAAGAAGAAAAGTTTGGTTGCAAATAATGACAATTCCTCAGAAGACACCGATAGTGACTCATCCGGTGAGGATAAGACAAATGACTTTGTACTTATGTCCAAAGAAGATCATGATAATAAAAGCACAGGCAGTGATGATAATGAGGAAGAAGCTGTGGTGGATTTGGAAGGAGAACTAATCAGTGCATTGGAAGAAATTGATAGACTCAGATCTAAAAACAGAAAGCTAAAACAAGTGTTAACACAGTTTGAAAAAGACAGTAAAGAACCTGATGAAGATTTTACTCTGCTGAAAGTGGAATTAGAAGAGGCAAAGAAGATAGAAGACATACTGAAACAACAACTGTCAGAGAAGAAACTCAGGTGTGAAGCTCTAGAAGAAGAAATAGTAAAGACTAGAAAAGAAATGGAGAAATTCAAAGGACTG
>ML776643.1:1518298-1543739 GCA_009831015.1 Picea engelmannii
AAGATCTATCTTTGAAAATAACTTTGCATCCTTTAATTGATCAAAGAGGTCATCAATCCTCGGCAGAGGATACTTGTTCTTAACAGACACTTTATTCAACTGTCTGAAGTCAATGCACAACCTTAGTGTTCCATATTTCTTTCTCACAAACAAGACTGGGGCACCCCAAGGTGACACACTTGGGCATATATACCCCTTCTTTAGAAGTTCTTCAAGATGCATTTGCAATTCCTTCAATTATGGTGTACTCATTCTGTAAGGAGTCTTTGATACTGGTTCTTCTCCAGGCATCAAATTTATAAAGAAATCAATGTCTCTCCTTGGGGGTATTCCGGGTACCTCCTTGAACACATCTTCAAAATCTTCCAGGACTGCATAATATTCCAAATTTGGAACCTTATCTCTAGGTGTCTCTGCCAAATGAGCTGCAATTATTTGACATCCTTTTCTATAACACTTCTTCAGCTACAATGCTTAAATTTCTCTAATGGTTACTTCCCTAGGGATTTCCTATACCATCCTTAGTTTCCCTTCCTCATCCAGGCAAGTAAATTCTTTGTTGTGACAGTCTAAGAGAGTGTGATGTTGGTCCAACCAATCCATCCCGATTAGACAGTGATAGGAACCTAAAGGAAAGATGTTTAAATTTTCCTTGGTGTTCAGTCCATTCATGTCTATGAGGCATGACTTAACCATCTCATTAACCTCTCTTCTGGATCCTATCGCCAGTTGCACCAACCAATATTTCCCATGCTTTCTTCTTGGCATTTGCAAACTTTCCACCATCTTAGGGTTTATATAACTATGCCTAGCTCTTGAATCAATAAAAATAGCAAGGGTTTGGTTGTTGATCATACCTTCCACTTCAATCATGTGGGACTGATACTCTGCTTGCTTGTTGTCTAGGGCTTCATAAATCCTTGGCACATATCTGCCCATGTCCTCTACTGTTTCATCTCACTGTACATTGTGAATAGCCCTACCTTTTTCACCTCTGTGAGGATAATCTCTAAACCTATGGTCCCCTTTACAACCCCAACATTGCATAGGTGGTTGCCTTGGCCCTTGACTCCCCGTGTCAATCATTCTGGTTTCTTTAGGCGTTTGTTTTCCTTGTGGATTATTTTTTAAGAATGGTGGCTTAGATCACTTCTTCCTCTGATCCATCTTGAATTTCTTATTGTCTTCCCAAGCCTTTTGGAAAGTTGGCCTTTCTTTCTGCTGACCATATAGGCATTTATCTCTCCTTATGGTCTCTTCTAATGTCTTGGGATCATCATACTATATTTTGTCACTGATGAATGATGGAAATCCACTTAAATACCTTTGAATTTTGATTGTCTCATCCTTGATGAAAGAGACATACTTCAGTAGTTCCAGAAACCTTCTCTCATATTCATCTATGGTCATACTTCCAAGATTGAGTTCAAAGAACTCTTTCATTTTCTTGTCATAATATCTCTTAGTCAAGTACTTATTCTCAAAATACTTCTTGAATTCCCTCCATGTAACACCTTTCCCTACAATGTGCTACACCTGCACAAGTTGATCCCACCACATGGAGGCCTTTCCTTTGATTTGATAGATAGTGATTCTACCTTCTTCATGAGAAGAATAATTATGAAATTGAAAATACTTTCTCATGCCTAGTAACCATGTTTCTGCATCTTCATCCTTCTTGTGGTCACCATCAAATGTAGGAGGTTTGATTTTGTTCATTTCTCCTCTCAACTCATCCACCCCAGATCTCTTATACCTTCTAACAGGGGATAGACTCGAGTTGTTTCCTGCTCTCTTATTGGAATGGCTTTGGGAATGATGGTGATGTCTACTAGCACGTTTTTCTTTTCTTTTCTCCTCTGAAGGTTTGTGACTCCATATTTACCTGAGCCACTATCCTTAACCAATTTCTTTTCTATTATGTTAAAACCTTCCAATAACTTCATGTTGAGGTCATCCTGTTATTCTTTGGCTTTCATAAGCCTTTCATTATCATCTTTATGGCTTTGGACATCCTTCTGCAATTTCTTAATGGTCTCATCCATATTCCTATATTCATTTCTTTCTTCTCCATGTCCGTTGGAGTTCGTTCCTTCCATGCCCAAATGGAAATCCACCCCTCTACTCTCATATTGTTGAATCTAATTCCCTTGTGCTTATTCCATTCCTATGGACTCTGCACTAGTCTGATCTAATCGAGTTGTTGTTAATTATGAAAAATGTGCAGCCATTGAAAATTATCAGGCTAACAATTCAACAATTCATGAGAATATGCACCATTTTGGTTCAATATACACATCAGAATTATCTCTCATGATTTCCTGGTGTTATCACCATGACAATTCTAGATAAAACTTAGGTCTCGAAAACACAGATGTGCAGTGCCTTCAGAGATACACTTGTGCAAGAAGGTGGTTTTTTGAAACCACTTCCGCCAAGACGCGGTATCACGTGTCTCAATATGTCAAATCCACCACTCATGAAGCGGGCGATAGCTAGTCAGATCACCTTGCTTCACTCATTCAATGCTTCACAGCCATGTGACGTCAGTTGAACGCCGCCATGTAACAAACTCAAAAGCTAATCATTTGAAATGGATTGGTCAAGCATGGGAACCCAACACTCTTGTACATAATCCATTTGCACTTCATAAATGGAATTCTATAATTACCACTCTCCAAGTATGAAGGTATCTTCGTATCCATAATTGAAGTAATCTCCAAACTACTCGACATTATTCTCTCTGAAAAAAAAACATTTCGGTATCAACAACCTGAGATACATGGACAAGGCTAAATCGAGTGAGACTGGTTATTTGGGCAACATGCTAGACTTTCCTGCAAATAAGGAGGAAAGGGTCCTTGCACACATTCTAGCAACTAAGTTCCACACAGATCCGGCTATAGAATCACGGTTGGAAGTCAGGTTGAATCCCACTATGAAGGATTTAGTCATCAACAGGCCAGCCGCTAAGAAGAAAAGGAGTAAGCAACAGAAGAAGGAGGAATCTACGGCTGAAGCGACTGAAATTGTTGGAGAGAATCAATCGATCTGGTTAGATTCTTCTTTAAAGGCGGAGATCACTAAGATGAAGTAAGTCTTTAACTAAAATTAAGCATGTTTCAACGAATTTTTTGAACAACCAGTAGTAGAGATAAAGAGCACCAGAGATGATAGGTATGTTCTTTAAATGACCCTTTTTCACAACAGGATAACTGTTGTCATCACCCTTTTGTAATTTGTGATTAATACGATTATATAAATACAGAAATGAAATTTAGACTGTTTTATTACAATTTCTATCTGGTGGTGTTATGAATCTTGTTTTCTTTTATAATAAGTTTTTCTTGTAATCTTATATTTTATTTTCATTTGTCTGAATCGGAGGAAAATAAAACTTGGAATTCTTTTTAATTAATGCTTCGATGCGGTTGTTTGTTTCTTTTTCTTTTATTATTATCCAATTTAAGCTCAGACTCATCGCCTTCCAAGTGACTTCACGCACACTAAAATTTGACCTGTTCATTTATATTTATCGTGCACATAAATATCACAAGGTAAAATGCTTTTCCGCGCACCTATATCTACTGTGCATTTATTCTTCATCGCACTGACAATTTACATGCACTACTCTTGCGTTGTGCGCCAATATCCACTACGCACAATTTTGGTACCGCATATCGATATTCCACATGAATTTCATCCTATGCATGCACCATGTCAATTTCAACATATTCCATCGCACCCACTTATCTACGCACACTACTGAATATACTGTCGTGAAACAACTTATACTCACACTTATGCACATACCAACAAAACTCCTCTGTGTTAAGAAATACTTGTGCACCCTATGTGCACATTACTATGTGTGTTCTCACCGTGCAAGGATAAATTCAGCGCATGCATCCACACATAATAATCTTCCCTAGGATTCCACAATTTACCATGCACACTGGCATGCCAACGTTTTCCTGCGCGGTACCAAAATTTACTGCGCGCTAGCACACCAACCTTTTCCATGGACACTCCATGACTCCAATTTTGGTCACTTCAAAGTTACTCTTCTTTGAATATTCTCTTCAACTAAACCCCTCTGGCCCATCCAAGCTCAGTGTTGAACTAAAGCTATAATACCCATTTGTAACGTTCCCCCAGCCACCCGTAGGTCGGGGGATGCCACTCCATAGAAACCACTCATGCTCTAACACCAGTCGATAACATTCCTAGCCTTAACAGGCCAAACTATCCTACTCTAGGGAACTCTTTTGTACCCTTACTTAAGAACATACGGTAACATACCCAATAGTCAACTGAGCTATGCCACATAAATTTACTCTTTAAACTACATGCAACTAAAACATATACATAAAACACTATTGCAGAAGCTTTACATATGAACATAAAAAAACACTTACTTTCTGTAACATATGACTTTTCTACTAAAATAACAATAACTACAGATATGCAACATTTACAGGGAATTACCCAAAAACATACATGCAATTATAATCACATATTTGATAAACCGTAACATAGGCATGTAAATAAAAAAGTAGCATATCATTTTATCATACAATTGGTACTTATCTTAGAAATATTGTCACCAACTACGTACAGATCGTCCATGGACCTCCCAGCCTTAGACTACATCGTTTATCCTTCTCAACAGTGAGTCACCCTTGAGCTAGGACTGAACTCCACCTAGGGTAAAGGGTTCCTATCCAGGCTAAGGCTCATGGGAAACAGGAAAGACTCTATCTCAGGTGCTCACTCAACTAATAGACTACAAAATCTCATTCCCCACATGCCTGTCCCACCCAAGGAAGTGTGCCCCTTATCTTCTCAACATTCCCTCGACTACCCCACTTCCCTTCCAGGGGTTCAACAACAGGCCAGACCGAAAGTCTCAGAGCATTGTAGCTGCAGTTTATCACCTTTGGGAATCAATCCCCAGCAATTCTCTCGCTCATAGAATTGCTCACGGGCCTGGCAACCCTCTTCTTCAATCTCACTCCAAGCTAACTAGGTACACCAACCGAAAAGGGCTATGGGAACAGACTCCAGAATGGTGAAATGGTTTTCTCAGGGATAACAGAATGCATGAGTGAAAAATGGTCACGAAATCATTGACTGGATAACTGAGTGTGGAAAAGAATCACTGTGAAACTCTCATGAAAGTGATGGTGTGAATGATGGTTCGAGCTACTGGTCACCCCATCCCATGAAAAATGACCAAATGAGTTAAGTTCCCCATGATATGAATGCATGTCCCCAACTTGACACTTGTCATATTAGAAGTTACTTTGGTGCACTTGTCCCCAACTTTAGAACATAGGATAAAATAATTATCCATACTTTATGTTTTAGGAAATATTAATATAATATTCCCTTGACTTTTGGCCCTCCCTTTCCTTAACTGGTGAAGTTCAGTCCCCCATCTCTTTTATCGTGGTTGGTCTGCACACAACGATGTATTTATATTAATCATGATTCATGTACAAAGTAGGCGCATTGGCCTTTGACATCTAGGTGCTTCGGCCCAATACCAAAACATAAGCATCTCTGCTTATAATAACCGACTCACCAGCCTATAACACATATCATATACATGAGTTTCGTTGTCCTCCATACTGGGTGCACCTTAGTTACCGTGTGTGGTATCCTGGAATGTGCATATTACATCATTTTACTGCGTAGTTCATGCACGCACTATGCCACATGACGAGAATTACCAAATGAGGTCAAAACAACTCAGCAGCTTAAGTACATTTATATTACAATACAATTGGGTTCGACCGAGGGATATTACAAGTTCCGACCATCAAACCTTTGTGCTCCAATCTTAGTATATTCCATGATCTCCTTCCAGTGGTTGGAATGCTTCCTAAAGGGCCTACTCTAATACCAATTGTTGGAAAAATAAGAGAGGGGGTGAATTATTATGAGAAAAATTAGTAATTTTAATCACAATATAAAACCTCCAATGAATAATATGATCATTTAAAATATCATCAACACCATAAAAATCACATAAACATAGTACACTAGAATTTTACGTGAAAACCCAATGTTGGAAAAAACCACATAATGCTTTTCTTATTGATCAAAGAGTACATTCATTGGAAGCACCAACTTCCTATTTCTCCAGCTATAAATGCAAGGAGGCTCCAACCCCCTATTTACAGGATGAAACCTAAAGGAAGCTCTAACTCCCTAATTTTTTGTCTTGAACCGAAAGGAGGCTACAACCTGCTTTCCTTTCCCCATCCAACCACCTTGAAATATAAATGTAGACAAATATATCACTACCTTTTTCACTGGTAACCTGTCACTTATGTTGTCTCAGATATTTCTATTGTTGTTATTGATATCAATATATCATTAAGAATGAAACCACACACACCTCATACCAAGATCCATAAGAGAATTCTCCAAATCAAATTCTTATGAATCACTAAGACATACATGTTCCTGATTTCTTCAGAATACTCAACCAAACACACACAAGAAGACATAACTTCAATCCTATAGTTGACCTAAGCTTTATATCCCTTATCTTCACAAATTTTCTTCATAGGTTCATAACTGTATGCACTGTTTTATCTTGTGTATCCGCACTTTTCCTCACTGCAACCCATGGATGTATGTGCGTTTCTTCTTGAAACCCATGGATATACTCAAGGAATCCCTGTATGAAACCCTTTCTCCATACTTTTGGCTCCTGCAAACTTCTTACTTCACTAGACTTCTCTGTCTTCGACTCACTGCCTCAGATCACCCACCTGTATTCTCATGAGTGATACATGGAAGTGATTTACAATAGACTCTTCTCTATGTTTTAAAGAGAAATATTATAATTACATGCAACTTCCATGCAACTCATGATGGCGTTAAATTCACATACATCTCAAATGCAACTTGGTATCTCTTCTTTACAACTACTTTACTTCGACATGTAGCTTGTTCAATGGTTGACGTCAATGACAACCAATATTCCAACATCTAAACTTTCGATAATTAACTTTTTTGATAATTAATTAATCCCTACAATATTTTTCGACAACTAATATTTTTTTATAATGAATTAATCTATGCAATCTTTTTCAACAATTAATTAATCCCTGCAATAATTAATCTTTCAAAAAATTGAAGAGGTATAAAGATATTTCCCCTAAGGAAAATTATTCAAATATTTTGGTAAGCTACTATGGGATCATATTAAGGAGGCAATCTTTTGGTTTTCTATTAAACGTTTTCAAATTTTTGAAAGAGTTTTTATTACAACTTTATTTTTCTTTATAAACTCCTTGATTTAATAATCATGTTGTATTAAATTTATAATATGATTATCAAATACAATATTCAAATATTTGATAAATCCTTTTACACATTACAAATTTATCTTATGATGTCATATATCAAATTATTATGGTTTATAAAATCCTCATTATGGCTCATTAAATTCAAAGTCTCAAACTGTAAGACTGCAAAACTGGAAACAACTTGCTTGAATGGTGGTAGCTATCTCTGAGAAGCGATGTGGCTTGCTAAGTGTATTCATCTGAGAAGAATCATTATAATGAGGCGCCAGAGGGATTTTTAACATTACTCATGAATTCCAAAACCATATACATCCAAAAACCTAACCCTAGGAGATCAAACACCAAACATTATGTCGGCCCCAATGGGTAAGATGGTACCTCAACTTCCCGGGGTCATAAATTTTTCATACGACCTCTATTTTAGAAGCATGATAGCCCATTGGAAAGGTATTTCAGAGAAATACACATTATGTCATCAAAATCTGAATATGTCTATAGTTTGACTATGGCAAGCCAAAAAAACACTATTTAGGGCCCCAAAATGGCCATGGAAGTACAAAAAGATGTATTCACATAAAAATTCCAAAATAATCCAGTGGGATTAGGTGGGCGACCACCAATATCCACCTAAAAAATGTGTAGGGCTTCAGGCAACCCCAGAAGTGTAGAACCCACAATTACATAGAATTACAGAAGAACGTGTTGAACTAAAAATTATCAAGGGGAGCCAATTGGAATAGGTGGGTGGCCACCAATATACACCTAGATTAGTCCTCCACCATTACGAATCAATGGTATCCATTGCATTGAGTTCCCCCATAGGTGAGGAAAATTATGTTGAATTTGGCCCCAGGTGAGCCACTTTTGTTGGTGTAGGAGTTGCCCTACCTTAATAAATTGATAAATTTGGATCCTCTACTAGCGAGTGCCCTTGACCTATGTGTCCACTATCTGATCAGTGGATGTCTATTCCATGTAGTCAAGGTTGATATCTATTGGTTTCAACTATTCTTTAATCTATGAGGTGTCCAATAATGGTGGAAAATATGGCCGAAGGAGGTCCGCATTGAACACTGGGTGCAAGCCAAGGAAGGGTGGAGTGTTGAGCTCAAAATCATTGCTACCCACAACCTTGGTGATAGTGTAAGGCCCATAGTGAAGTGGAAAGATCTTCAGATGGGCCCTATAAGTCATTGTTTCTACAAATGTAACCAGATCTTATCTCCCACTTGAAACTAGTGTGATACTCGGTGTTGATCATGGTGTTTCTTGTACTTAGAATTGGATTTATACAAAATCTCATGGGCCTGTTGTCGGATGTGCCGAATTTGCTCAATGAATATGGTGACTTTGTTAGCCTCATAATGAACATGGAAATATTTTTCTTATGTGATTGCAAGAGATAGTGCAACATTAATGGGACACAAGGGATAGAATCCCATCCCTACCTGAAATTAGCTATGGTCGATGGACTCTCATAGGGAAGATTCTCATCCCATGTATGTGGATGCTTAGAGTTGTACATGTGCAGTATGTGCACAATCATCTGATTCACGACCTTTTTCTAGCCATTGATTTGGGGGTGGAAAGAACTAGATTTAGTGAGCTTGGTGTCCAATAGTGACTAGAGACTCGACCAAAATGTGTTGAGGATCCTGCTATCCTGATATGAGGTGATGGTATATGGCATCCCAAAATGGACCCAGACCCGTTCGAAGAATAACTTGGAAGTATATGTCGTTTTGATGCTCTTCTTGCAAGCTGTGATAATGTTCATCCTCAAAAACTAATCAACCACCACAAATACACAATCTTTGTTGTGCTTTGTGGATGAAAGACCAGACATGTAATCCATCGAGATGGATTCCCAAGGACTTTCAGGAGTAGGGAGAGGTGAGTATATGCCTTTATTATTGATGGTTGGCTTGGAAATGGAACATGAAGTGAAAGATATGATATACTTGTTGATGTCTTGCCGAAGTTTTGGCCAATAAAAATGTTTCTATAGAACGTCCATAGTTTTCTCCTTGCCAAAATGTCCTACCATCCGATTGTAGTGAGCCTCCCAAATCAGATTTCAATGCTCACTTTTGGGAACACAGAGGTGGCCCAGATGGAATAACAGTCCATCCTGGATGTGAAAATTAGTGACATTCTCTCGTGTACCCAAGAGATGATAGGTGGTGGTGAAATCAGGGTCATGTTGATAAATTTGGGGCCACTTAGATGCCTCATTCCCACATGAATGGATCACTGTGGTGAGTGCAACAATGAGGGGGAGACTGAAGAATTCAGCGACATGATTTTTTCTACATGTTTTATACTTGATGTTGAGATGGAACTATTGTAGGTATATGGACCACTTTTGATGGCAATCGTTCTACAACTTTCCCTGTGTATGTATGAACTGTAGGCGATTTTGATCAGTGTGGATGATTGTCTCCTTTCCCATAATGTAATATTTCAATTGACGATAGGCTTGGACAATGGAATACATTTCTTTGTCAAAGGTGGGGTATTTTCGGATAGTATCTGAGAGTGTCTCACTATGGTATGCTACTAGATGACCATGTTGAGTGAGAACTACATCGACAACATAGTTGGAGGAATCAGTCTCAATATCGAACGGTTGTTGCAAATCGGGTAAGGAGAGTACTAGAGTTGATCACAAGAGATTCTTCAGATCATCAAATTCTTGTTGTTGTGCCTTCCCCCATGCAAAATTTTCCTTTTGACTTCCCTTGGTTACTTAGCTGAGGGCCCATACAATATGGGAGAATCCCAACATGGACCTTTGGTAGAAGTTGGCAAGTCCCAAGATGCTCTGAAGCTCAATTAGTGTGGTCGAGGCTGGCTAGTCACGAATGACTTGGATCTTAGTTGGATCCACATGTACCCCATGCTCATCAACAATATATCCCAATTATTGGACCCTATTCATGCCAAAGAAACATTTTTCTAAGTTGGAATATAGCTTGTGTTGTCGCAGAGTTCCAAAATCTGTTGAATATGTTGCATGTGATCCTCCCAAGTGTTTATGAAGATGAGGATGTCTTCCAAATATACAACCACAAAAGAGTTGGTGAAGGGTCTCAATACATCATCCATCAATCCCATGAAAGTTGTTGGTGCATTTTTTAATCCAAAGGGCATGACCAACCATTCGAAGAGACCTTATTTATATTTGAAAGTTGTCTTCCATACATCATTTGGTTTGATGGGAACCTGGTGGTAGCTATACTTTAGGTCAATATTGCTAAAGAAAATTTCCCCCTTTAGTTGGTCAATAAGGTCATCAATTCGTGGAATTGGGTACCATTTCCTGACTGTGATTTTGTTTAATGCTTTGTAATCAATGCAGATCTGCAAGGTCTCGTCTTTCTTCTACACAAGAACAATCGAGCTTCTGCAAAGGGAGGAGTTGGGTCAGATGTGCCACTTTTGAAGCACCTCTTAGATTTGGCACTTGATTTCATCATTTTCCATCAACGAGCGATGATAGACTGGTCCATTAGGTAGAAGAGAACCAAGGGTTAAATCAATTGGATGCTTGACTTGGAAGTGCGTTGGTACCCCAGTGGGTGAGGAGAAGATGCCTTGGTACTATTCCACGATCCCGTCCACTTTCTTCTGTTGCAAAGAAAGGCCTTTTGTAGAGGTCATGGATGTGTTGATGACCTTCAACTTACTGTGAGCAATGATCACAAAGAAGAAGAACTTCCCAGTCTGTGAAATGACCTTACTGCATTGCTTAGCAGATATTAAATAAATAATGATAGGCAATGCTACCTCTGATATCATGTATAATTTTCTACCCAAAGTAATAATAAAACTACATGGTCTAGACTCATACAAAACATGTCACTTTCACAAATATGGTTGGCCTAAAAGAACATCAAAAACTTCAAGGGGAGAAATATCACACAATACCTTGTCTTTGAAGGGATTGATGTTGTAGGGAAGATGACACTGTTGGTTGATGCGGAGATCTCATCCTTGGTGAAGCTAGACAATGGTGTAGGGATGAAGGTGCAGTGTTATCAACAAGTCCATCCGTTTGATGATCTCTGCTAAAATCAAGTTCTTCTGACTGCCACTATCAACAATGAAGTGTAGTGGAGTCCCCTTTACCCACATCTTTGAGTGAAAGAGGCATTCCCCTTCCTCTTTTTCTTCTGGTTCTCTTGGTTGGAATTTGGTGGTAGCGACAGTGGAGCTGGGTTTGAAATCGATGATTTTATTCCCACTTTCTAGATTTGATTCGAAGTCAGAATTTACCTCTGACTCAGAATATTTCAGCTCAAACACAGTTACTTCTTGGAGTGACATTCTTCGGTGTTGTGCCAAGGCATTTTATGGTATTCACACCATTTTCCTGTGTCCTTCTTTGATTTATCATTACCCTTGTTGGGTTGCATCTTGGACTAGTTTTACTGAGAATGACCATCTTTGCTTTGTACCTTGTTTTGTGGGTTGGGGCCTCCTTTTATCTTCTTCTACTGTGAGGAGTTTGAAGATCCAAACTATGACCTCTTCTGCTTAAACTTCTGCTCGATCTTGACAACATATATATAAGTCGCACCTAATGATGCGATGTCCAGAAAATCCATTTATTTTTCAATGTATCTATGTAGAAAACCACAGTATTTGAGCACTTCATGTCGTTTAGAGTATTTGATACCCAATTTGGTGCACAAGGTATGGAAAATATTGGTGAAATATGGTACTGTCTGGTCCCTTTTCTGACCCAACATGGTCCATCTTGTGTACTAGTCCTCATAGCTTCCAATAGGGTAGTATTGCTCTTTAATGAAATCACTAAAGGAATCCCATGTCGGGGAGACCACAAATATTTCATATTCCTATATGGCCCTTTTCTCATAGTAAGTATCCCACCAGTCCTTAACATGGGGGGTGGCCTTGAGGAGTACAAAAGTAATTGTTTCCCTGTCGAAAAAATTGTGGACTGAAAAATACCCTTTGAGAAGATCCATCCATTTATCTACAACATACACTTATATAACTCCTTCAAATAATGGAATATCAAAATTTACTTGTACCTTGAAGGGGGTTGCATGTCCTCTTGATGAATATGTGTCTACTATGGGCAGTCACTGAAGCATCTGTACAAATTTTTCCATCATTTCGTTCCTTTTTCTTGAAAGGGCTTCCTTAAGAATTTTTTTAAAATGATCTCTTGCTCCATCATATTTATTCTCTTCCCCCATGGTTTGTTGTCAATATCGGCATGGATGATCTTGCAGAGGCTTGAAAGGTTCGAATCCCAACTTCTTGTACCCAAATCTTGTCGGGGACATGTTGTTGTAGGAAAATCTCCCTGCGGATAGGTAGACCTCCTCTTGAGATCTAGACCCTTAACTCTAAGACATAAGGTGCTTAACATGGAAACTGACTTCCTTTTAGATCTAGTCAAGCTGATGAACAAAAGAGAAGAAGGAAGGTGTGTACCTTATGAATGTTATTTGTCCCTACAAGGTCTAGGATGAGCTTCGATCTTGAGCTCCTTGGTAGGTCCTACAAGACAAACAAAAGTACAAAAGACTTCCTACTCTGCTGAGATTAGCTAAAACATAGATACATCTACTGTATACAAACTTATATGAAACAAGTACAAGTTTGAAAGAAACAGGCCAAGCTTTGATTGTATTAATGAGAACAACAATGAAGAAAACTTACAACCATAGATGTGAGTGCAGTAGCTTCATCAAGCTCTCCTTGTCCAACCCTTTCTCAAAAGATCTGCGATCAGAATGACAATAATTTCATTGATTATTCTCCTCCACTTCTCATGAGATCATAAGTTTGGTATCTCTAAACTCCTCTCCCCCTTTCTCCATGGAAACCCCTCATTATATAGGATTTGGAGGTTTAACCACCATGGAGAGGATCTCTCATCATATCCACTAACAAATGGATCTCTAAGATATTTAGGGAGAAAATATCTCTTAAGGATTTTGGGGAGGAAATATCTCTCAAGGATTTTAAGATGGAAATATTTCAACCATCCATGAGATCCTCCACCTTCCATAAAAAATAGGAAACCAAATGTGAGGTGGATTCTCACACTTAATTACTTTCTTTTTCATGAATATTAATAATAATTCATGTGCACTTTATTCTCACACTTAATCAATTTATTTTCCATGAATATTAATAATAATTCATGTGTACTTGGTATTTTGGCCTTCATGTAATATATCCCTCCTCCACATTGACTAGGGATTGTGACATAGGTTATTCCATGGTGTCAAGGTGTATGAGACACTTATATGACACTTTATGACACTTAGGGTGAGGTACCTAGGTGTGCAAATTTCATGTGTAACAGAATGCCCCCTAAAGTGTGAGGTCAGAAGAGAGAATGATGGTCGAAACACTTTACAAATATTTAAAGAAAGGGTATAGATGCAGAGAAATTGATAGAAGATGCACACAAACATCCAACAAATATTATGACATGTTTCAAACCCAAGGCAGGCATACCTATGCTTGGGTGATAAAGACTTGCAAGATATGGCTGCCATAAAATACACTGCGGATCCATAATTATATTGACAAAAAGGTATAGCCACTGAAGATACACTGTGGATCTATACTCCCATGACCTAAACCAATCGTAGCCATGAATAATACACAATAGATATACAAGATGACAAGACATAGCCACGACTAATACAAAGTGGATCTATGTGACAATATATGTGTCAATGTTCAAGAGAAACTCCATCGCAACCTGGGAAAAGTAAATACAAGAGTGATCTCTCAACCCAGGATCTTCTTATCGATCCCGATGTAGTACAAATCTAACCATGTGAATAGATGTCCTGATGTCGAACATGGAAGAAACCACTTGATTACCGGTCAATGATGTAAATCGTTAACAAGCATGAGGGAAATCACCATTGATGTCAATGATTCCCAAGGTACCCTAGTACATTCCAATGAATGTGAATGGATGACATGAATTCAAACATCCGTGGAATCATCCAATTAGAGGTCCATGATGTAAACCCACTGTCGAACGCAAGGAGGCCTGTCATTGAGGCATGCTGGTCCCAAAGTACTAATTGGTTTCTAAGTCTAGTTCTTGGATAATGCGTTGAAGTTGACAGGAATAGACTCGTCGAAGGAGGGCCTTGATGTATCCCCCATCAACGACATGAAATAGACACATAGATGTAATTGGTAGATCAAATGAACATGGACTGACATGGGTATTAAGACAAGATATTTTTGATGGTTGACTCTCGAGGCAGATACTTCCCTTGAACACTGAGGCACAACATCAGAAACATGACATGGACCAAAACATGATGATGCAGTGGATACTGTGACCTTCGTCTGGTGACCCAAAGGAGTAATAAAAACTCAGAGGATTGGTTTAGTGTAGAGGTTCAGTGGATTAATATGTGCACAAAGACAAAATGTCATGTTTAAGGGTGACTCTAAGAGTTACTGGTAATGTTCTCAAAAACTACTTGGCTTGCCTTGTTCAATTTTTTCCCCATCCAGATAGACGAGTACCTCCTTTTAATTTAATGAGCTCAAGGAGGGTAACACATGCTCGATATAACTCACCTTCGGTAATTTCATCTTCCTTTGTTTAACGAACTGGAAGAAGTAAGAATTTGGTCCCATATGGGCCCTTCAATGTATGATTGTTTAATGAGTCTAGGGAAGGTAAACTCGATGGTTTTTCATATTTAGAGAGTCTAAAAAAGAACTTAAATACGACTCCATTGTTGTCCTTTTTCATAATGTTAGTCTTGCGAGGCTGAAAAAGAGATAAATTATCACTCGAAAGATGCCCTTTCAAACCTTTTAATGAGTGGGAAAGGAAGAAAGATCACTCAACAATCTTTTCATGTTTAGAGAGTCTAAAAAGAGCTTAAAGACGACTCCAGGGGGTTCCTTTTTTGTGTATCCATCCAGGTCAGAAAAAGAGATAAAATTTTACCCAGATGCATTCTCATGTATTTACGAGCATGAGAAAGAACAAAGACTAAGCTTGGTATGCCCCCATATTGAAATCTAGTGGCTTTACTCAAGAATGATCATCAAAGGCTGGAGACATGCCCTCCAAGCTTCAATTCATTCACTGACTTTGAGGTTGTCACCAATTTCTCTACTAGATGAGAAAAAGGAGAAGGGTGGATGAAAAGAAGGTTCAAGAGAGGTGACTATTTCATTTTTTAACGAGCTTGACATAGGAAAAGAACTATGCTCAGGGTTCTAGGTTCGATCCCCAGATTAGTGTTTCATTTTTTAATGAGCTTGCTACATAGATGAAAACTATGCTCATGACCTCTGTTTCATTTTTTAACGAGCTTGCTACAGAGAGGAAAACTATGCTCGTGACCTTTGTTTCATTTTTTAATGAGATTTCCACCGAGAAGAGAAACTATGCTCATGGCTCCGTCTTGATCATGGATTCCAAGAGGATAATACTCTGGAAGGACACCATGTCAAGGGACAAAACTCAGTCATGGATTCCAAGAGATCTTCTCTGGATGGAAGATAATCACTCTGGAAGGAACACATGTCGAGGGTCTCGACATGGGTAAGGAGATCAGGCTCCAACAACCCTACTGAAGAAATCACCATGTCAACTACCAGATCCAAACCATCAGAAGTTGAAGTCATGGGAGACAACGCCACATAATTAACATGCAGTGGGGGCGATACCATATATAAGAGCCATTTAGGGAGGTAATCCAGTCAGGACCGATGACTGAAAGTTGATCAATAGTCACAATTTTTCCATCGTGAGGGAAATATATCACACGGAAAAGAGTGGACACAATACCTTTCATGGCATAGACATAATCCTGTCCAAGGAGTAAAGTGAAATCCAAGGGGTCTCGGACTACCATGACATCAATAAAGACAGTTTTCTCTCCCAAAGTTACAGGAAACTGAGGAAGGGTCCCTAATGGTTGGTTGGTTCTTCTGTTAAAAGCTAACAGATTCTATGTAACCAGCGCAAGCTGCGGACAACCCAAAGCATACCAAGCAACAAAAGATAAAATACTAACGGATGCACCTTCATGTATCAACGTTTGAGGAACGTCCTGACCAAAAACCTTTACTGTAATATGGAAAGGAATGTGAGAGGGAAGACGAGGTCTAGTTAGCACACCCCAATCAAAAAGGATGGTCTCATTACTTGGAGGGGGTTTCACGAGAGAAGGGGGAATGCCCCACGACATGGTAGATTCTATATCAACGAGAAAAACATGGGTAGTATCAGGTTTACTCTCTAGAGGGAGAGTAGGATCGACCAATGGAAGACTTGGATTGACCAATGGTGGACTTGGATCGACCACTTTAGCACTCTTCAGAAGAAGAGTGGGATTGACTGATGATGTAACTAGAGAAACCACTTTGGTTTCATTCTCCAAGGGGAGAATGGGGTCGACGAGTGGAAATAGATCGACCTCTTTTGTGTCACTCTCTAACGAGAGAGCGAGGTCGACCAAGAATGAAAATGGATCAACCACTTAGGTTACACTCTTTTGATGAAGAGTGTGGCTGATCAATGACGAAACTGGATCAACTACTTGGGTTTGTGGTTCAATCGAGGAGGAAACTAGATTGACCATCTGATCAAATGGATTGACCGAGGATGGAACTGGATTGACCAGTTCATCAACTAATGATGGGTCGGGGGAAATCTTACAATAACCTTTTGGGAGTTGAAGTTTTTCCAAAAGATAAGAAGCCTCGTCCATACAAGGGAAAAGGTGAGAGTAATGATCACCTGTGCATAACATGCAAGGAAACTTGATAGTTGTATTATTCTTACCAACCTTAACATCACTAGTTGACGGGGCATCACCAGCATACCTAGCAGGGGCTGATGACATGGAAGACCACAATTATAAGACCTTGATAAGACTAGGGAAATCCCTCAGAAGGTGGTCACCCTTACAAAGGCTGTAAGGGAATTTGGGTTTCATATTCTTCATTTTAATCTTGTTGACCTCATCAACACTCCCAATACTATTAATAGTAGTTAGTTGCCTGGATCCAACATTGGATGTTGTTGGAGCTTTGGTCTTTTTCAGGTTCTTCTTCTTCTTCTCTTTCCGTTTCTTCTTCTTCTGATCAACCTGGCTACTTGCTTTAGAGATTTCTCTAGGCGAATAAGGAGAAATGGAAGGAGACTTAATGGGTGAAGAAGGTGAAAAGTCAACATGAGGTTGATGTGTGTGTGGTGTACTGACATGTAAAGTATTAGGTGCAGTTGAAACATTGGGAGGATTCTAGATCACCGGACTGGGGAATAACCAAACTGGTAATCCGATGGTGAGTCCTGGAGGACTCAGTGTGGCAATATACAGAGGACCAAAGTTTCCAAAAGAAGGAAAGGTGTAAGGTTCCCCGGGACAAGGGGTTCCTCCATCGGTACTCTCGGGATTTGATGCCATTAATACTGACTTGACCTAAGGTCCACTAAGTAAAACAAACAACACACGCTATGAATCTGAGAATAAATCAATCAAACAAACCTTCCCAAGATGAAACAACTAGTTGGTGATGAAATCCAATGTCGCGAGATCCAAATAGGAAGGTGTGGGGATAGAGCGAGTGGATTAGTTATGTTGGCAACCTGCTTAATGGACTTACACCTTGGTGCAAGATTCCACGCAATAATTGTGGATTTATCCTCCAAGGAGCCTGAGTGAGTTTGACCAACGTCTGTTCCAAGTACAGTGAGACTTCCCTTCACCGTCACCTTCTGTAGGACCCTAAATATTGTGGCTACTAAGGTCACCAACTCGCATTTATCCCCTGGGTGGGTACAGTCGACAGTCCAGTCCGAATGTAAGGGCAGGGTATTTAGCCCAAAATCAACTTGAAAGGCTTCCACTCAACATTGTGGGTATACCTTCAAGAGACCCCCATAATATGATTCGACTACTACAATCAGTCAAACCACGAAGGGATAATCTCCATAGCTCTCCCAAGTGTGACCTCGTGCATAACCCTTGTGTGAGAGGGGGATCCTAGAAAGCTTATACGACAATTGGATTTCACTCTCCCTACCGCAAGATACTAAGTTTGTTTGATAGCTTTGGAAAGTTATCCTTTCAACCTATTCCAAATCCCTACACCTTAAACTAATGTAGGTTTGCTAACAAAGATGTAAAAAGTCTGATAAATTTTAGTTAAGCGTTGATTTTAGTGGTTGTTGTTTACTTAGAGGTGTATGAGAGTGAATATTGATGATATTATGACTCAGTTCCCAAAACATGCATAAGAAATGATAAGCAGTCTTTTCTTTCAATGAATGTTTATTTTAAGGGAAGGACAAGGATTTTCCTTTCACTTTCAAACACCAAGATGCAATGACCTCATGCAATAGTCCTCCATGAGGAATCCATTGCAATTCTAAAATGTTTATATGTGACTGATGATCAGTTGGATGTAAAGCTTCCTATGCTAATTAGACTGCAAGATCTTGTGAGATTTAAGAAATCTGGAAGCAAACTTCACATAAACCAAAAGACACCCTTGTTGTGATCAAACAAGAAACAGAAAACCAAAAACTCAAAAGGAAGGAGATAGATGTTGGGCAAGATGACTCAAAGATCAAAAAGAAAAGTAGAAAAGACCTTTGAAACCCCTTACAAAGTTTTCACTCATTCAGACAAATGAGAAGAAAATGACAAGTTGCCTCCAAATCGTGAAGGACAAATGTAAAAAAATCCAAAGAAAAGAGGATGAATCTTTTGAAAACAGGGTACTGAAGGCCAATACCAAGATGGACTGAAAGTATGAGACTCTGAGAAAAAGTACAAAGAAAAAACTGAACCCAAAAATTGGAAAAACTAGAGGATATTTCTCAAAAAAAGGGGAGCGCTCTGGTGTAAGGGGAACTAGAGCGTTATAACACTCTGTGTAATACTTTTAGGGAGTGTTGGCGCTCTGATAACAAGGCAGGGGAGCACCCTACTTCAAAAAACTCAGGAAAATTTCTAGAAACTCAAAAATTCAAGAAAAGTCAACCAGCTAGGGTGATCATGATGACACAAAGAGGCAATCAAACCATTCTAAGAATAAAAAATTCGATGGATAAGATCAAATGAGTGGGCATAGGGCCAAGACAAGATCTGGGAAAGGAAACACAAATCATATTTCCTCCCCAGTGGAGGCGCCAATTTCTATTGTAGGAAAATCTCCTTGCGAACAGGTAGACCTCCTCTTGAGAGCTAGACCCTTAACTCTAAGACAAAAGGTGCTTAACATGGACACTGACTTGATTTTATATCTAATCAAGCTGACGAACAAAAGAGAAGGAGGAAGGTGTGTACCTTATGAACGTCATTTGTCCCTGCAAGGTACAGGATGAGATTTGATCTTGAGCTCCTTGGTAGGTCCTACAAGACAAACAAAAGTACAAAAGACTTCCTGCTCTATTGAGATTAGCTAAAACATAGATCCATCTACTACAGACAAACTTATATGAAACAAGTACATGTTTGAAAGAAACAGGCCAAGTATTGATTGTATTAATGAGAACAACAATGAAGAAAACTTACAACCATAGATGTGAGTGCAGTAGCTTCATCAAGATCTCCTTGTCCAACCCTTTCTCAAAATCTCCACGATCAGAATGACAATACTTTCATTGATTATTCTCCTCCACTTCTCATGAGATCATAAGCTTGGTATCTCTAAACTCCTCTCCCCCTTTCTCCATGGAAACCCCTCATTATATAGGATTTGGAGGTTTAACCAACATGGAGAGGATCTCTCATCAGATCCACTAAGAAAGGGATCTCTAAAATATTTAGGGAGAAAATATGTAACAACCCTAGTAGAATATATGTTTAGGGATTATTAAGTAAAAATTTATTAGGTAATTAATTTTTCTAACATATTATTAATTAAACAAAGATTGGTATAATGATACTAATTAAATATTTATTAATTAATTAATTGTTATAATTTTATTAATTAATTAACTATTACATTCATTGACATGGATATTAAATTAAGAGGGTTAATAAATTATATTGTTTAATTAAATGATCTACGTATACTAGGGGATAAGAAGCATTAATAAATAAGGATAAGGAGCATTAATAATAGGATAACACATTAATAATCGGATAAGATAATAAATGTGTAGGTAAGGAAATAAATGAGGAGAAAAGGCGGTGAAGGAGGGATATGAGTGGAAGAGCATTTACGAAAGAAGGGATTATCATTCTACTTGGATTTTGGGGAGGGTTCTCTTGGATTTGGGGGGATTTGCAGGAGAGAGTTTGAGTTGGGGGAGTCGGGGAAAGGATCAATATAGGGGGCACCAGTTTGCTGGAGGTTTTGGGCACGGGGGGCAGGATATCCATATGGTATCCTGGAGCTAGGAAGTTGTCCTAGTTGGCAGGGTGGAAACATGGTTTTGGGCAGTGTTTGACACAATTTCAGCAACGAACAACCAGATCGACGAGGGAATTAGCATCAGGGAGAGGTAATTTAATTATTTTGTTAAGTAATTCTTATGCTGTGGAATTTTTTTTTAATTTTTGTCGAATATCATATGCTCATATGTTGGTGATTGAATTATTTTTGTATAAGAAAGAATTATATGCTAAATCAAATTAAATTTTGTATTTTGACGGCTACTACATATGGTATCAGAGCTCTAGCTTAAAATCTGGACCAAGGGCTTACCTACCCACCCATTCTCTTGACTCTTGATTGAAGGCTATGTTATGTGTCTTGTAAACAACCCTAAAAACCTGCAACATGAAACCCTTTAATTACAACCCTTGAAACCCTTTCCAACAATTGGGGAAAACAACCTTGAAACCCTTTCCAACAATTGGGGAAAACAACCTTGAAACCCTCTAAAACATTAAAACTTGTTGATCTGTACAAGTTAAATCCTTCACCTGTACAAGTGAAAAATCCTTTAAAGGAGTTATATAAATAGAAATGATTAGACACAGAAATACTCTATATACAAAATATATGGGAGTGTGTATATAAATGTATATATAAATCTGGGCCAAGCTCAAGCTCCAACTCCACTCCTGCAAGCCAAGCACAAATGGTGGGTAAACTTAAGCAAAATATTGTAAAATCAAACCTGTTCTATGAATTCTTCTTCTGGATGAAAGGAAAACTCCACAATGCAACCTTTGCAATTATGAAACAACCAAATACATCTTATTTTTGCAGACTCTGTAGCATATATTTTCAAGGTATTTCATTCAGATTGTCAAAAAAAAATAATAATAATAAATAAATAAATAACTTCATCCTTTGGAAACCATGCGAAAATATTTTTAATTAAATCTGTATACAATTTCTATACCAGGCACTCCTCTGGATCGTGTCCTTCTTAATATCCTCTTGAATTTATTGAACAAAGGAAAAGTATCAACAATCCTGGCCAAAATGTCTAGTGAGGGAACTGCAAAAATAGTACTAAGAGCGTCTCATTTACACGATGAAATTTGCATTCAACACAGGTCTCTGCCCAAGACCAAATGTGTAGTTACGAAGGAGGAGAGCCCACAAGGGAACCAGTCCTTCAACGCACAACACAAAGAACTGAGCCAAGGACCTGCATAACATCTGGCCCATTCTTGGGCTCCACGCCCAATTCCATTGCCTCCTCTCTTACTCTTCAATTCGAGCTACAACAAGCACAGAACCACCTTGAATCCACTACTCTCACTGTGCATGTGATCACCTTGGTGAACGTCATTGTCTCTGGTAGATATAGAGCTGGGACGTTAGTGGTTCAATCTCTATGGTTATATTTCATTAGGGGGGGGGGAGAATATATCAGCTCCACCTCGCGTATTTACCTCTCTCGGACGACATGACTCCTAATCATGTGCATTCTTCCATAAATTCTGTGAAAAAAAAAAAAACATCTATAAACCCTGACCACAGGTTGAAGCAACACACGCCCACCGTAGGGCTCAAACCTTGACCACAATGTGATATCCTTGTACTCTACCAACCGAGTCATAGGCTGAAGTTACGCACTCCTGGGAAACCTCAAACACATTAAAAATAAAAACCCTTGGTGGCCATGGTCGTCCCATCAAGGCAGTCAACCATGGAGCCACGAATGCACCCACAAACTTGCAAACAGGAAAGGGAGGTGAACTCACCACATTTCCATAGTAGAGGTTAGCCAAGGGTGGAGGCGGGACTGGCCTGTTGAAGCTTGGTAGTCGACCTCGCAAATAAAAATCCTAGCACCTAAAGTGCCAAGCGCGCCAGCGCCCAAACCCCAAACCCAAGAGAAAGAAAACTCTTCCACTGCACAAGTCAGCCAAGACCGAGAAATGGTGCACCAGGTACCAAACCAAGAATGAGGAGCTCGTGAGGGCATAGTTGTAGCCCGCGGCCATTACCAGAGCTCTGCCACTGTAGCAGAGAGGGAGAAGCCGAGGGTGCAATTTCTTAGAGAGATAGGCAATGATGAAGGAGTGTTAGGTTTGAGGAATCTTAGGGTTTGATTAAGAAACGTGTAGGTTTGGGAATGAACATAGGTTTGGAAGGGGCACGTGGGCCTCATGCGAGGACCCACTGCCTAGGTTAAAAAAAAATTGTTTTTTTGTTTTTGTTTTTGTTTTTTTTATTTTATTTTTATTTATTTAGGGTTAAATCTTAATGTCACATAATTCGAATAATGGTTTAAATTATTTTAGTTTAAATTTAAATATAATTTAAATTATAATAATAATAATAATAATAAAATTTAATAATTTTAAATGTAATTTAAATATAGTTTTTTTTTTAGTTATGTTATGTTTAATTTTAAATATAGTTTTTTTTAATTAGTTACGTTATGTTTAATTTTAAATATAGTTTTTTTTTTTTATTAGTTATGTTATGTTTAATTTTAAGTATAATTTAAATATAGTGTTTTTTTTATGTTATGTTTTAAATTTTAAAATATAATTCAACTATAGTTTTAACTATTATGATTAATTAATTAATTATATTTAAAATTTATGATTCATGCTAGATTTCAAACTGATTAATCACTTTAACTAAAAACACTGAGCTAAGAACCTACAATACAACGCAAGTCACTAGAGATTGAGCGCATAAGCGCCATGCATCAAGTCACATGGAGGAGGAGCTCATGAAGGGAGATCAAGAACCTGCAATACAACACGAGTTAACCACGATCGAGCGCCCAAGTGCCAGGAATTAAGACACAGAGAGGAGGATCTCATAAGTGGGCTCAAAGGGCGTGCACTACAAAAAAAAAAAAAAACGGCGATTCAAACAAGCCAAGCACCAAGTCCCTACACTCCATTCCACTAGTCAAACTCAACGCTAAATCTCAATGCAGCATTCGACAACGCCAACACTAGGCACCAGGGAAAAACTCACGAGTCAAGCATTGGAGGATATTTTGTTGTAAGCGAAAAGTTAAAATGGACTTAGACTAGGACAAGCCGGAAGGAGGCGGCATACGCACTAGGAGAGTAAGAAAGAGGAATTGGCGAGTTTGGTGCAAGGATAGCGTAGCTACAAGGCAAGGGAACCATTAGTTTTTTAATAGGGTCTAAGAAATCAAGCTTAGATGCTTAATCCTAATCCTAACCTAGCCAATCCCCTAAAGGAGTAATGTCTGTTTACAGACAAGTAAAGAGAACTTATGCCTAACCCTGTTTCTAGTTTGAGTAGCACTAATTTGAAACTTCCTTGAACTCATCTTGACAACTTTGGTTGATGCAGGTTAAATCATACAGGATGGTTAGGACTCGAGGGAGTCGAGGCAGGGGAGCGTCGTCGCAAGCACCGCCAACACCACCAGCGCCACCACCACCATCGCTCGAACTAGCTCTCATACTGCGCTCGTTGAAAGCCATTAATGAGACTTTAAAGGGGCGACAACCGGCAAGGAATGAAGTGGAACCCCCACTGTCCAGAATGGGTAATCCAGAAGTGTCAAGGGATTCAGGGGGAGGACCTCCACCCGAAGACATCACGAGAGAATTGTAGAAGATCAAACTTCTGAAGTTTTCCGAGGGTCGTGCCAGTGAACGCCCGGAAGCATGGTTGGAAGGCGTGACAAGGTGTTTTGCCTTAAGGGAATATGCGTCCAACTCAAAGGCAAAGATCACAATTTTTCAGTTAAGAGACAACGCCTTGAACTGGTGGGGCAACCTGGAAAGAAAACTGCACCTTACCCCAGACACAGTATCTTGGGATCTTTTTGAGGAGAGGTTCTGAAGGAAATATCTACCAGCATACTACTAGGAACAACAGGTAGGGGAATTTCATGCCTTAGTACAGGGAAATAGAACTTTAGAAGAATATGAGATCAGATTTATGGAACTGGTCAAATATGTTTCGTATATGGATAATGACCAACGATAGGCAGAGTGCTTCGTCTATGGATTAAACCCTAAGATAAGAGCTATGGTGCGGATGTGGAAACCATCTTCAGTAGTAGAAGCGGTGGAAAATGCGCGTTATGCGGAGGAACACATGAACTTAACCGGGGGTACAAGACTGACATTTCCGCATTGTCCTGGATTTGTAGGAAAGGCCCCGAGGACATTTCCCAGGGAGGGAGCTCAAGGCCACTGCCATATGGTAAAAGAGTCGCGCCAAGGATAGTAGCCGCAGGGATTTCAATGGCAGCGAGTACAACATCTCATTCATCGCCAACAACTCAGACAGGTCCACGACCATCTCAAGGAACAACTAGTAGGGTCAGGGGTTATAGGGGAAGGAACTCATTTCAGAGACAGTCACATAACAGTGCATAGGTTCAATCTCGTGTTACCTGTTGGGGGTGCGGAGGACCCCATTACCAGCGTGACTGTCCAGAGTTACAATCTGGGTTTGTGCATAGAGAAGGAAAGGCACCAATGGGGAGATCAAGTAGCAACCACCAAATTTATGCAGCAGTTAATAATCGCCAGGCCGAACATCAATCCACGGTGGTGGAGTCATCAGGTACGCTAAATCATATCAATGTTAAGATTTTTTTTTATTCTGGTGCGACAGATAGTTTCATTTCACCATCTGCATTAGAAAAGAGTGGGTTGGCAGCCTATGAGCACGATGACTTTAAACAAGTCGAGATGGCTTCGGGG
>ML776643.1:1548009-1569071 GCA_009831015.1 Picea engelmannii
CGTATACTAGGGGATAAGAAGCATTAATAAATAAGGATAAGGAGCATTAATAATAGGATAAAGCATTAATAATCGGATAAGATAATAAATGTGTAGGTAAGGAAATAAATGAGGAGAAAGGGTGGTGAAGGAGGGATATGAGCAGAAGAGGGTTTATGGAAGAAGGGATTATCATTCTACTTGGATTTTGGGGAGGGTTCTCTTAGATTTGGGGAGATTTGCTGGAGAGAGTTTGAGTTGGGGGAGTCGGGGAAAGGATCAGTACAGGGGGCACCAGTTTGCTGGAGGTTTTGGGCACAGGGGCCAGGATATCCATATGGTATCCTGGAGCTAGGAAGATGTCCTAGTTGGCAGGGTGGAAACATGGTTTTGGGCAGTGTTTGACACAATTTCAGCAACAAACAACTAGATCGACAGGGGAATTAGCATCAGGGAGAGGTAATTTAATTATTCTGTTAAGTAATTCTTATGCTGTGGATAAAATTTTTAATTTTTGTCGAATATCATATGCTCATATGTTGGTGATTGAATTATTTTTGTATAAGAAAGAATTTTATGCTAAATCAAATTAAATTTTGTATTTTTACGGCTACTACAAAATATCTCTTAAGGATTTTGGGGAGGAAATATCTCTCAAGGATTTTAAGGAGGAAATATTTCAACCATCCATGAGATCCTCCACCTTCCCTAAAAAATAGGAAACCAAATGTGAGGTGGATTCTCACACTTAATTACTTTCTTGTCCATGAATATTAATAATAATTCATGTGCACTTGATTCTCACACTTAATCAATTTCTTTTCCATGAATATTAATAATAATTCATGTGTACTTGGTATTTTGGCCTTCATGTAATATATCCCTCCTCCACATTGACTAGGGATTGTGACATAGGTCATTCCATGGTGTCAAGGTGCATGAGACACTTATATGACACTTTACGACACTTAGGGAAAGGTACCTAGGTGTGCAAATTTCATGTGTAACACATGCATGAAGAAAAATAGATGAAGAGAAGACCGCTATGATACCATCGATCTATATTTATGAGTTGAATGAAAGGAATAACATACTAAATACAATAACATATAGATACAAATAACAACAACATATATCTGGTGAATAATAACTTGTATTGAATAAATAAAATAGGCTAAAACTGTAAAAATGAAAAACTGGAAACAACTTGTTCGAATGGTGATATCGATCTCTGAGAACAGATGTGTCTTTCTACATGCATCCATCTGAGAAGAATCATTACAATGAGGCTCCATAGGCATTTTTAACATTACTCATGAATTCCAAAACCCTATACATCCAAAAACCTAACCCTAGGAGATGAAACACCAAACGTTATGTGGGCCCCGATGGGTAAGTTGGTACCTCAACTTCCCAGGGTCATAGCTTTTGCATAGACCTTCATTTTAGGCGCGTGATATCCTGTTGGAAAGATATTTTCAAAAACTACACATCATGCCATCAAAATCTGACTCCGTCTATAGTTTAACTATGGAAAGCCAAAAAAAAATTGTTTAGGGCCCCAAAACAACCCTAGAAATACATAAAGATGTACTAACATGAAAAATTCCAAAATAATTCAGTGGGATTAGGTGGGAGACCACCAATGTCCACCTGTAAAATGTGTAGGGATTCATATATCCCCATAAGTGTAGAACCCACAATTACAAATAATTACAGAAGAACGTGATGAATTTAAAAATGTCAAGAGGAGCCAGTTGGAATAGGTGGGTGTCTACCAATATCCACCTAGATCAAATAATGAATTGGTTTAAATGGCGGTGAATTTCTTAACCAAAATTGTTTAATCAAATAAATAAAACACTATAAAATGATGTTGGGTTTTACGGTGCTTTGCTAGGGTTCTCTGCACTTCATGAATCCCCAGCTTCATTTTTTCACTTTCGAATGGATCCCTTGAGGGGGGGAGTTGACCCCCCTCCCTACAATAAATCCCTCAACGTTGGCAGCCAAGGCACTCACATGACATCTCATGAAGACAACTCTCATATTCCCACTCAATTTTACAATGCTATTGATACAAACCCATATTCTGATGATTGCATGGAAGATCCTCTATAGCCCAACATTGATTACCCCAAATGGAAAACTAACAAATACATTTAGAAGGTAGATGTGATGCAAAAATATGAAATCCATTATTAGAGAACCACAAATTATTTTAAGTTCATGAAAGACCATGTGGTCATTAGTAAGTTTCTTGGAATATGGCCCATGAAACAAGACCTTGTTACTTGGATAAACTCATGCTAGAAACATAAATATTTCTTAGAGATCAAGAATGGATCTAAATATTTGTTCATAACTATTTTTAAAATTCAAGAGGAAAGAAAAAGAGCTTTTGAAAATGGGCCCTATTTTTTCACTCAAGTTGTATGAATCTCTACTACTGAACTAAGAAATTCAATATTTACAAGGAATACTTTACCTATGCATCAATAGTTTTTCATCTCTTTTCGCTTCCACATGAATATTTGGATGAGGAAATATTGGTGGGCATAGGTAACACACTAGGAACATATGTTAAATTTGTAGAAGATACTAATAAAGGACATTACACTAACTATGCCCAGATCTACATCTATATGAATACTTTTGTCCCTATCCTCGAATTGTTTTTCCTAAGTTATCATGAATTTGATTGGATATAAACCCTAGACTATGAATTCATACCCTTTCATTGTTGGTGCTTCCATAATCATGGACACATTTTTAGATATCATCCATTACTTAACCCCCCTAAGATAACTAAGCTATAAACTGAAAAAGACAAGGAGGGTTTCACCAAAATCATTATCAGGCATAGATATGGAAGAAAACCCACCCCCTCTAGTCGTTCTAGAACTCCTACAACCAAAAATACGTTAAAAAATCATTAGATTCACCCCTAATAATCCTTCCTCTAACCATTTTTCAGATCCCTCCCTTATAAATCCCAAATCCTGTAAATCATTTGGTCCCTCCCCCAACAAGGAAGACCGCAAAAATCTAAAATTATTTTCCACCCCCTTCGATTTTCCGCCCCTTCAATATGATTTTATGAATATCGAAGAGGAGGATGGAACTAATTTTGAGATAGATGATTTCTAACTATAAGGCACTAATCTAGATAGAATTGTGGATGCATGTCGAAGGAAATATATGAAATCAATCACACAAGAACACATTCAAGGAGTTCATTGAGACTTCCACAAAAACATGAAAGAACCAATGAGATCTCATTCATCATTAGGATCCAATTGAATGCTTGGAATTCAAAATAGCAACTGAAACCCAAGAAGAAACTTCAATATGAAAAGAGGGGAGGAAAGAAATTTTTTGTATAGCTTCTACAAGAAATCAGAGATATATTAGTCAATTCTAGCCATAATTCTTTAATCATGGATTCGTACCAACCCTCTCCAATTTTTCAATGAAATTAGTCTCATGGAATATTCAAGGAATAAATGATAAGAGAAACAAAGTCTCTTACACAATAAGGTATGTATATAATCTCCTGATATTTTTATGCTCTAAGAAACAAAATGCTCAAGTTCATCATTAGTTGATATTCTTTCCAAAGCATGGAAAATTGGTCTTTCTTTAGCCTTGGAATCTAAAGGATCCATGGGGGTATTTTAATTCTTTGGAATCAATCCAATGTCCTTTTGGAAACATTTGTTTCCACTAACAAAATTTTAGCATCTTGATTAAGACCAATTGTCTTAAAGGCCATAGGATTCATCACTAATGTATATGGACCAAAAAAACTCTGAAATGAAAATATGACTTCCTATAAGCACCGTAAAATATATCATATTTCATTGAGAATCAATTTTGGATCTTGGGGGGAGAGTTCAAATTTATAACCTCCCTTTCATAAAAAAAAAGGGGGGAATCCATAGGCTAGAACCATATAGTGATGCCTTTAATGCTTTCATTTAGAGACAAAATATTATTGACATTGAGACCATCAATGGTCTACACACTTGGAACAGTCGAAGAGGGAGATCCCAACAAATTTCTTGTCGGCTGGTTAGATTCATGGTTTCAAAATCTATTATTCTCTCTAGAATTCATATGGAGGCAAGTATCCTTCAAGTAGCAGGTTCTGAACACTGGCCCATCTGTCTTAATTTGGATGTTCACGATGCTCCTCTTAAAATACCTTTTAGATTTGAAAATTTTTGGAATTCTCATCCATATTTTCAAAGTAACATTCAGATATGGTGGGATGATGTCAAAGTGATGCATGGATCCCTAATGCACCTCTTCTAGCACCATCTTAAAAATATCAAGAAACAACTCAAATCATGGAACAAATTGGTTTTTGGAAACATCTTTCAGGACCAGAAATAATTGGAAATAAACATGGTCGATATCCAAAAACACATAATTATCCACGAATGATCAGAGGACCTCTATCAAAAGGAAATGGATCTTTCTTCCTAGATTGAGGAAATATGAAGTCAAGAGGAAATTTTATGGAAGAATAAATCCCACGTTCAATGGCTTAAGAAAGGAGAGCGCAACACCAAACTATTTCATACATTGATGATTCAATGACAAAATGCCAATCACAATACCCAATTAATTTAGTCTCAAGGTAACAAAATCACCTCTCATTAGGATATAAAGAATTAGTTCGTCTCATTTTTGTAGTCTCTATTCATTGAACCAAAAAAATGATCACTCTACCGCTAACCAATCCATTATCTTTCACATTCTGTTATTGATCAATTTTTACCACGATGCTTGTCTTATGAGACCCATCTCCCAGGATGAAGTTGAAGGTACTATCATGAATATCGCCCCAGGGAAATCTCCATATTTGGATGGATTCGCCTCATATTTCTTTGATCAGTGTTGGCCCGTGTTCAAGAAATATGTCTAGGCTCTTGTTGTTGAATATTATAAAATATTTGAAGTCCTCTCTTATCTTAACACCACCTTTCTGACCTTGATCCCCAAGGTGGAGAAAGTGACTAACCCCAATAAATTTTCTCCTAATGCCTTATGTAATGTTATCTATAAATTCATAACCAAATTCATATCCTTACACCTTAAACCACTCATGCCTCTCTTGATTACCTTAAATCATTATGGCTATGTGGAAGTTCATCAAATTTTGGATAGCATTATACTATCCCATGAGATGTTCCATTCCTTAAAAACCACCAAATCCCTAGGAATGTTGATCAATCTTGATATTTCTAGTCTTTGATAAAATCAATTGGTAATATGTCAATGATGTTCTCTTGGCCTTCGTATTTCATCCTTCTTGGGCATGGATAATTTTAAGGATGCAAATTTATTTTAAAATGTAGAAGCCTTGGTGAATCTTACTAATACTTTATATGTCAACTATAAATGTTTGGCGATATTTTTGTAAAAATATTCAAATTTCTAAGTATTTTATATAGTTTTTATAAAATTTTGGTTATTTTTAAGGTAAAATAGTTTTATCCTATAGAAATTGGGCGAATCATTTTTAAAATAGCGAATCTCATTTTTGGAAAAACCATGGAAAATTATCCCATGAGCGAAATTTAGCCCCTAAAATCATCCATGTGAATCTTGGGTCAGTTGGATTATGACTCTCATATCCTTATCCTTCTTCTTCCTATTGATTGATGGTTCCACCTCATCCCCTTTTCATCCCTCCTGAGGCATCCAATAATGTGATCACTTTATCATTTTATCTTCATTCGTATGGATGCATATATAGGTCATATTCTTAAATCTTCTATATACTCTCATAATATTAAAGGAATCTCACTTCATTCCTTTGAATCCCCCGTCTCACATAACTAGTTTGTTCATGACACCATGTTGATGGGAATTCCATTAGAAAGATAGGATAGATACTTTAAAACAATGTTTGATGACTTCATGGAGGCTTATGGAACCTCCATAAACCATCTAAAATCACAAATTTTCTTCTTCAACACACCTCTCTCTGTCCAATTCCTAGTATCCCACATTCTTCATTTGTTTAGTACCTACCTTTGTCCAAATGTCTCAATGTTCCCCTCCTTCATTTATTTGTTCTTAATTGTTCCTGGGAAGATATCCTCTATCGAATTGGTAAAAAAATCCAACTGGACCTTCTATCCCCTCCACATTTTTGGTTAGCATATACTTCTCAAATCAGTTCCTCAAACCTTTCCATTTTCTCTCTTTTATTCCCTTGTTTCCCCCAAGTGTATTCTCAAGGTAATTAGGTCTCTCCAGTGGGAATTTCTAAGGAAATGTGCTAGCACTACTAGGAAATGGGAATTGGTGTCCCGGAACACTCTCTTTATCCCTAATATAAGAGGAATATTGGGGTTGAGAGACCTAGAAATTCTCAATAATATCCTTGGAGTGAAAACTTCGTGGGATTAGCTTAAAGCCAAGGGTGAGATTTGGTGTGAACTATGGAGAAAAAATATGATAATCATATTCCCTCCTTGTATCTCATCAGAATGATATGGTAAATATTTGCATCCTTAATATGAAATGATATCTGACAACACAAATCCTTAATTCAGACTCGCATCTTCTGGGAAGTCAAAGATAGAAGATACACCCTCTTCTGGGAAGATTCATAGCAGTAGCTTCCACAACTTCATTCCAATCCCAATTTCCTCACCCTAAAATATATTCTCCATGTTGAATAAGGAGCCAAAGTATACCAATATTGGCACACAAATTGAGACTCATAATATTGGATACCCTGGTCCATCAACCCGGATCACATTCATCTTTAAAATTGCCCCTTTTTCACCTCTCTATAGTCAAATCTTTTGCAACAGGAAAATTAGAGTCTCTACTCTCTTAGATAAGATAAGATGGGGATACCAAACTTTGGGGTGCTTAAATATCAAATAAGCTTACTCCCTAGCTTCCATTCATTCCTTATTACCCTTGGAGGATATCTGGGTAAAAATTTGGAAGTTAAACATGTGGCCCAAAGTGTCAACCTTTCTTTATCTAGTAGCTCATGGGAAAATTTTAACATGGGATCAACTCTATCAAGGGTTTGAAGGTCCTATACGTTTTGTCATTTTTCATCAGTTATATGAATCCCTGTAACATCTCTTCAATTCTTATTCATTTAGAAACTCTCTCTCAGACCAGGAATCCACCTCTTTCTTTAAACCTGATCATTGTAGGGATTTGGTCCATTTGAGTATTTCCATTTGAAGATATCAAGGATTTAAAAATCCTATCTTTAATCATGTATTGTAGCTATTCCCTAGATTTTTACTTTGGTAAACATGGAAATAAAGTAATAGGTACATATTCAAAGAAGAAACCCTTCAGTTTTATTTAGTTTGGGATAAGATCAGGCTGCATATCCTTGAAAATGTTCACTTGGAAACCTGAGACACTTATGCTTTTGAATGCAATGACGTAGAACTCCCCCTCCTATAATTTTGGCTCCCCTACCCCATCCTTCCTTCCCTCTTAGCCACCACTCATCCCCTTCCTCCCTCTTCATCCTCCTCCTANCCCCCCCCCCCCCCTCTAGGCTTTGTTAAATTCAATTTTGATGGAGCCTCAAAAGGAAATCATGGGCCTACTAGTTATGGTGGAATTTTCAGATATGAATGTGGAAATATTCCCAAGATATTCTCAATCTATTTGGGATTCAAATCCAATAATGAAATTGAACTATGGTATCTTATCCAAGGATTATGAATACCCTGCTCCCAACATTATTAAAAGCTCATTTATGAAGAAAAATACTGACTCATCATTCATATGCTCACTTGAATTCAAAATGGATATCCTATGAGAAAATTCTTTGGAAACTTGCATTTATAATATATTCTTGATATCCTTCAATCGACCATTCATCATATATCAACCCTCATCTCCTCCAATATTCTATGGGAAGCTAATAAATTGGTCGACTTCCTCACAAATGAAGGTGTCTCCAATATTTCTAGGCTTCTAGACTCTCGATGGGAGGACATAAATGATATGTCTCTAAAGAAACATTTCCAATACATATCTCTTCAAGATTCAAACCCCCATATCAAGTTCCATCCAGTTAGGACATGCATAATGTGGTGGGTGGTAAGGAGAATTTTAGGGGCTAAAGTTCTCCCATGGGATAATTTTCCATGCTTTTTCCCCAAAAAAAATTGCGATTATAAAAATTATTCACCCAAATTCTATAGGACAAAATTATTTTACCTTAAAAATCACCAAAATTTTATAAAAACTATAGAAAATCCTTAGAAATTTGAATATATTAACAAAAATATCACCAAACATTTATAGGTGACATATAAAGGACCAGCAAGATTCACTAAGGTTTCTACATTTCAAAATAAATTTTCGTCCTTAAAATTATCCCTGGTGGGTAGCATGGACGATTTCCCTATCCCATTAGGAATGCAGCCACCACACATGAGTAATTATGTTCAAATTAGTCTAAATCTATTGGAGTGAGGGAGGAACATGGTAGGTATAGGCAAGATGAGCTCTGGCCAGTTCATGCTTGAGTTACCATTTATGACTATAAGTGATTCTTGGATGTATTCGTTCACTACTCCTCTTGTCATGATGATTTTTAGGGTACTTAGCATGGTCTCAATGCCATATTCAATTTATTTCGACCTTTGTATGTAGTTAATGCTCTATTTCCAATCGAATTCAAATTTTGTCTCTAGGATTTCTTTGTTCCTTACTCCTAAGTGGCTCATCACTCTTCTAGTAGTTTCCATGTCTCCTCACAATGTTTGTGCCCATTAGAATCCTATTCTCAAGACTCAGGAATCCTTTGCAATGGAGGAGGTAGCTAAGTACTATGAAAATTTATCCTTTCCAAAGGAAAAAGATGTCATGCAACCTATGGAAGATGATTTCAAGGTCATAAGGGCCTACTACGAATATGGGGATGTGGACATCCATGTAGGAGAGATAGTTCCTGATCTTAGTTTCTCCAGGAATAGGTATACCAAGTTTTACAAAACATTGGAGTTATATTGGTATACCAAAAGTATGGTATCCCAACATATGTTTCCAAAATTTCAATATTACAGGAAGTTCAAACAATGATTGGAAGCTCTAGAAGATCATAACAATTTTTTCCTCATCATGATCTCTTGGTTGGTCAAATAAGAATGGAGGATCTCTCAAAACATGTGTGATGGTGGCTCATATTCTAGGTCTTAGTGGCCTCCGTAGGATGCAACAAGTTAGGTAGAAACTTATATATCTTCTCCTCGGGTGCCTCATCTCAATGTTTGAGTACAAATCTATTTATGCATGTTAGAATATGGATGGTTTTTCTTTGGTTCAGCTACATATGCTTATGTTTCTAGTTTCTTGAGGGTCCATGTCTTTTAATTTATTATAATTCATAATAATATTTCTAATACTAGCTTGCTACAATAGTTTTTTGAATGCTAGCCTGGTTTCCCTTCAAGGCTAAGTTGGTAGAAATGTGGTTTTTTGGAACTTGTTATATGGAAATAATAGTTCCCTAAGAATCCTAATTTTTTTTACCTTTTGTACATATTGTTAATATCTTAATAAAAAAATTCTTAAAAAAAAAATAGCATTGAAATGATCAAATGTCTTATCAACAAGTGTTGATTAACCTTTGGACCATACTTCAAACTCATTTTCTATTTTTTATTCACCATTTTTTCTCTACAAAACCCTAGTTTTTCAATTGAATTGAGCCAAAACCACAACAACTTTTCATTTTCCTCTATATTGTTTGAAAAATAATTCATTCATGGGAGGTGGAACTATCCATCATGAGCCATAATATAGAGAACTCTTGGAGGCTTATATACATTACAACGATATTTTTCGACAAGGAGGTTGGTTAAATTTCCTTGAGAGTTTTCAGGGATACAATGACAGGGTTTCTTTAGAATTTGTAGAAACCCATGGTGGAGAAAGTGCATAGGTTGGATGGTTATTAATTCCAATATCGTAGTATTATATAGCAACTGTTATAGGTTTTCCCCAAACTAGGGAATGATGGTTTAAAAACAAAAATGTTGAATATGATGCATGGAATCAGTTCATGTGCCAAAATGCACCAAATCCAGGCTAGAGTAAAGGACTAGAAAGATAATTAATCATTGACGCATGAAAAGATTTAATATAATTCATTTATAAGTATATTTCCTATGAAGGATGATATATTCTACTATTTTTATACCATATTAGGATTTTATTGCAATTGAAAGATGGCTAGTTGGTCAACTTACCATATGTTTTCTGAAAAAGATTAACTAAAATGGCTTTTTATGTTAAAAAAAAAACTAAAAACAAAGAGATAATTATATATCCTCATGTGTTGATAAATTTTATTTTTATAGAGGAATTTAAGCAATATGGTTTAACATGGAAATGTTCCTAGAGGAAAGAGGGTTTCAGGTTGGTCTTGCTCCAAGAAGTAAAGAAACCAATCATGAAGCATCATCATCTTGAAAACTTGAGGATTCATCATAAGGAAATAAAAAGAAGGTTTCTTTTTCATAGAAAGATATACCATCATTAAGTTAAGAAAGGGTTTTTAGGTCTCAAGAAAATCTAATAACAAGAAGAAGGTTCACAAAAAGCATGATAGGAGCTCTAAAAAAGAAGAAACCTACAATAGTCAACAAATATGATATAGTAGAGGTGGAACCTTCTGATATAGAAGTTCTAGAGGTAAATTTTGTAAACCCTCCAAAGAGGTCGAGGAAAAAAAAATCAAATTTGAATTCCGAGAATGAATAAATACCTCATGCTAAAGGAAAAGCTGCAAAAGTACACAATACATATATCTAGATGGTAGAGAATCCTAAAGAGACATTGAATGAAGAGGTAAGACTTTCTTAGTATCGTATTTTATTTAAGAAATTAAACATGGAAAATGGAATTGAGAAAGCTAAAGTGACTAGAAGAGTAGAATTTACAATTTAAATCCCTCAATGAGAAAATTTAGATTACAAATAGTAGAATATAAAACATAACATGAAATGCAAAGGATAGAGTAGGATATTGAAGAAACATTGTAGAAAATTAATAGTCCAAAACAAGAAATTCAAAATAAGTTGAATAAAGTCAAAACAAGGAATAAATATATCAATCTTCAATCAAACATAGATATACAGAAAAATTAAAATCACCAAATTTAGATAAAATGAAATTAGCACAAGACATGATGATGAATCAATTCTTGGATGTTTTAGTCATACAATTGTCGTTTCCTATGCTCAAGTTAATCTATAGTAATGGGAAAGAATAGATGAAATGTATGATTTGGGAATAATAAATAAAGATAAATATAAATATGAAGTACATAAAATGTAAGGAAGATGGTTAAATCGACATTCTATTGAGGGAAATGAGTGGGAAACAAAGTTATAAAATTTCCAAGAAAAGTTGAAAATCAAGGAACATGAGGTATAGAGAGCATGTGGACTTCCTTTATAGCATCTGTTTTGTAGACCTACGGCAAGGATTTACTCCATATTTTTACATGAATAATGGGTCAAATTAATAATTTTTAGCCTAACATCAGGAAAAAAAACATGTGATACAAGATATTTTTCACTTTATCTAGATGTATATGAATTTCACAAAAAATGAAAGAAATTTGCTATGTGAGTTATATTAATTTAACTTATTTTTATAGGATCAAACCAAGTGGAATCCCAACAATGGTGTTGGAAATGTGCAGGTTAGATATTTTTACTCTTTTATATTAAATAAGATCAAATGGAAAGATGATATGACTTCAACTCTATTTATGCGAAGTGAGTATTTGATTCCGTCAATAGTCATTAAATATCACTAGTATTTTCTGTCAGAAAACAAAAGAAAAAAGGAAATGAGAAAGAATCAAAGGATAGCCATTTCAAGCTTTAAAGAAATAAAAAACAATGATAGAATTAATTCTTAGTTAGAATCACATGAAAGATGGAATTTATTACCACCTATTTTGCAATAGCAATACCCTGCATGTTTCCCAATGTTTAGAAAATCATTAGAAAGAGTGAATTTTTATTTGGATTCCTTGAGAAGTAATGGGAACAAATGGATAGGTTTACAATTCCATTTTCCTCTGTTGTGGTGTTCTACAAAATTTTGTAGACCTATTCAAAATGAAATGAGTTTAGAGAAATAGTTGTTTGAGTTGAAATTGAGAAATAATTTGTGTACTATGAAGAGATAGAGTTTGGACATGAGTCCTATAAATGGAAGCATTTTCATGCTATACTCCATGAAATTTTGGAATAGGTTGCATAAGGGACGTGGAACATCTTTGGTGTGGGGGATATGTTCTCTCTATGAATTGACACCATTTTGTTTCTTAAAACTAATACTTTTTACCATCCTTCTCCATCATTTTTTCCTAAAATAAGCCTTTTACCATCACTTTTCATGCCACACAGGGGACAATAGTCCAAGAGGAGAAGCGAAGGTAAAATTAGTTTTTTTATTGATGTTTTCCTATGTTTTGATAGTTTTTTATGCCAAAACAATTAAGTACAATTATTTGTTTGTTACTACTTCAAGATAGTTTGAAACTTGTAGAAATTGCTTGAATTGATACTAGTGCAACAAAAAAGAGAAGATGAACAACTTGGGAATGTTCCACATATCAAGGATATGGTTTATTGTCCACTAGAGGTCAATACATCACATATAGTTGGGTCAATCCCGTTAGCACTAGAAGTTGTTCTTAGATTGCTTTAAGAACAAGCCTAATACCCATCAGAAATTTGAAAAATTAAATCAATTTAAATTGGGCAGATCAACAAGAAAGAACAAGAAAGAGGGAAACAGTCTCTCTGTAGATCAATGATATTCCATAGGGCATGGATTCAA
The DNA here is from genome assembly GCA_009831015.1 of Picea engelmannii. Taxonomy (NCBI): domain Eukaryota; kingdom Viridiplantae; phylum Streptophyta; class Pinopsida; order Pinales; family Pinaceae; genus Picea; species Picea engelmannii. Next base: position 1,560,862 of record ML776643.1, read on the forward strand.
AACCACTCTATATATCGAAGGAAATCAAGCTAAATATTAGGTTAAGAGCTTATATGATGATGATTAGAAGAAATAAGTGAACAAAAAGAGGAATTTCTACTAAATAGAGATCCTCTCTACAGAATAGATTGAAAAATTATTGAACATAAACAATGATTAACATACCATCTACAATAGATCCTTTTCTTCTGAGGGATCCATTAATCAAAGGAAACCTTTGATCCTCAAAACCTACAATATCTTCAATCAATAAGATAACAAGAAATTTGAAAACAAGGAAGACAATCTGATTAAAAACTCTCATGAATCTTTAATGACATAAATGCTAATTACAACAAGCCCTTAGGCTTACAAATGAGTAGCTAAACTTCTCCTCCAACTCTCTCCTCTCTTGGATCATGAATCCAACCCTTTCCTTATCAAAATCCAGTTAATATATAGTGAATGATCTCTCTATACTCTAAGGAGGTCCAAACCAATGAGATACATAGGATTCTCCTCCATTTAGGAGTCTGTTACAAAATATTCCAACAAAAACATAACAAATACCTATTTTTGGGGATCTTGTCTATTGTGATAAATTATTTTTGAAACACGTCATGCTGCTTGATATGGAGATCAAACACATGTCCCTCATGTCCAAATAACTCCTAGGAAACCATTCTAACATTTCTTGACAGATGGAAACCCTTCCATAGCTCAAATTTTTCAGACTGTTAGAATTTGCAGTGCCTTTGACAACATGCATTGCAAACTTTCCTATAGGTGATTATTTTGACTTCTCTCCCAAAGTACAAACTGGGTCGAGTTGGTTTTTTGTGAAAAAGTCAACGGTAATATGTTTCTTCACCACACCAAATTTCAAAGGAGCCCATATTAGAATTAAAAAGTTACGATCAAAACAAGACTTTGTTGTGTGCTAATTGCTACAAATTGTCCCAAATTACTAGTTCACAGTGTCGGTGAGTCCAGGCATTGCGAACTTTCCTGTAGCAGCCTGATTTCTTGAAAAAATATTATAACCTTTCAAAACTTCTACCTGAATTAGGATATAATTTCCACAAGATGTTGCAATCTTATTTCAACCTGAAGTAACCTTGAAGAAACATAAAAATATGTTAAGTTTAACTCAAAATCCAAAACCATCACTTAATGTTGTAATTGTGTGCAAAACAATAAACCTTGAAAAAAATGATGTTGATGTGGAGGATCATTTTGTATTCATATTCTGGTTCTGGTACTCCTTCTAGTAGCCATCCTCTCCAACATATCTAAATTACTTTTTTCCACTTCAGGATGCCCTCTTTGCATTTTTTGACAAAAATAAGGAAACCCACGCTCTGGAAGACTTACTTGAAAAATGGTTCAGAGTTAATGAGTTGCATATCATATGGTTCAGTCCTCACAAGATCCCCTCCCTTGTGATTCTTCTTGTGTTTCTAACTATCCATAATCATTGCTTGAAGAATACTTTTTGTAATTTGTTATGATAGTTGGTGTGTGAAAACAAGATAAACAGGAATTTTAGAGTTTAATGACAGAGTTGTTTTCCTAGAGTTCACCTTGTCAAAATATTATACACCATAGTTGTATGTAATAGATCACATTTAAAAAGGGAGGATAAAAGAGACAACCACTAAGATTTGTAGTAAAATGAAGACAACTGAAATTTCTTTGTTGAAATAGGGTTTCAACATGAATAGTATCAGTTTGCAGTGCCAATATGGTATGCAATTTTAGCTTAATTATATAAATGATTAACCATATTCCTCATATTTGATAGGGATCTCATACAATTGGTTAATACTGGGTTTTAGATCGATGCAAAAAATGACGATTTCTACAATATGGAAACAGAGGATTCACATCGTGTAGTTTGTAGCACGCAGTGGTGATGCAGAGTCAAATCAAGCAATTCACAGTGTTGAGGTATCGTTGGGACAGATGGATTTCTTGCAGAGGAAATTATAAGGTGAGTTTGAGATAACAGTCTTGACTAGTGGGAAGAGTTTAGAGTGCCATAGAAGTGGGTTTGAGAGTTGGCAGCAAATGGGCTTGAACAGTTGGCATCGCTAGTAATTTAAGCATCATAAACTCGTCTTTCAACCTTTGAATAGTATGCAGATCGTCAAGGAATGCATGATACACATGGGTTTTATGTTGATGATTTATGAACCTGAATTGGTCTATTTGAGAGGCATCCAAACTCAAAGTATCCTTCATCTAATATGCAACCCCAGTTTGCAGCACTAAGTTCAAAATCTAATAGCACACTTCAAAGTAATTGTTAGAAATTTATGTGAAATAATCCTTGAAATCTTATTAAATGAAGGTGTTAAAAACCAAAAAATTACCCTTGACACGTTTCTTAGTTGTAATAATGAAAGATAAGTGCATGAGGTACTCATAAATACGTTGTGAACTTTCCTATTGAGTTGGCAGAAAATACACCAAACCATTTCATGTGCTAACATTGGCTCCACATGGGATGGCATACTCCCTGTGAGCTGCCAAGAACATGCAGACCTTTTCCTAATACTGAGAACATCGGGCTACAAATTTATCCAAACTGAAAACTGAAAAACTCTTGAAGCCTCCATTGTCTCCATTGGGCTATGGATTCTTATTGTTTTTATTCCTCTACTAACAACACCAAACTGAAAAATAAATGCTCCAAAATACGAGCTTATTTATATACATTCCTACCTCTAGCCAATTTTGTTTCCTTCTCAAGTGATATGGTAAAGACAATACAACCATTCAAGTAATAGGATCACAAACTGAAATCTACTTCCATCTTTAAGCATATATATGGCTGAGAAGACTAGAGAATAGAAAAATAAATGAACTAAATGCCCATTCTTACAAATATGGAAATATTCCTTTAGGAAGTCATAAATATAAGAATAATGACCCCAATGCAACTCCATATATCTTGCCACAAGATCATCAAAATCATACGAGAGTACTTTGTTGATGAAAATATATGAATTTATCTTACTCAAGCATTTTTTAATCTTGCTTGGCTAAGGCAAGATAGCCAGGAATATTACTCTATGTTTATAGCCTCAAAAAGTGCTTCCCAACCCACAAGTATTAGTTACAAGGGCTTAGGATGAGTTTTTAAAATAAAAGATTGTTGCAAAATATAACATTTTTATATAATTTTCTGAATATAATAGATTGCAAAAGTAAATGTGAAAACAAAAGAAAAAATACCAAGACACATATCAATGCAGTTAAGACAAAATAACAATCGCTTATTTCATTCCAAGAAATCAAAAGAATCATTCTCTTTACAAAAATCCCTGAGGGATTTTGGAACAAAGTCAAATTTAGATATCCCCAATGAAAACCATACAAAAGGAATCTGACAAGAAGTAAAAACTGAACTTTAAAATATGGATCATCTTGCCACAGATTGTTGCCCACTTGACTCTGCAAAATATCCTTTATCAGTCATGAAATATAATTCATAATCAGACAAGTATACACAGACTACCAAAGATAGATCAAGACCTCTGAAAAAATCATCTGAATGATATGGTTCAACCTTGAACCTTGGTGTCTACAATAGGACCCTTCTGTCATAAAAGAGAATTAGGATTTTAATGAATTGAAGAATGAATGGAAACTGAACTATCTCAATAAATCTCAAGAGAAAACCTTAGTATGCTTTCTCCTTCTATTCTCCTCTTGTTCTTCCTTCTCATTTGGATTTTATGCATTCCAAATTAGTTGAAGTAGTTCAACTACCTCATTTTGTTAAGTTAACTAAAACTCAACTAAATTTTAGTTTAGGGGAAGAACTAATATAATAATAATAATAATAATAATAATAATAATAATAAGGGTTTTTTAATAAATAATAACTAGTAGGTGGGACCCCTTGTGACTCCCTTTAATTTCTTAACAAAAATAAACATAACTTGTCAATCAATCAAACACATCCCTCCTTGTGGCTCCCATAACCATTTCCATAATTTGAAAAATAAATATTAATGATATTTCAAATTATATCCAAACATATAATATCCAAAATATCCAAAAATATTTTGTTGTCTAAAACCTTCAGCAATCCACTATCCTTAATAAAACAATAATAAAACATAATAAAAAACCGTATTTTCCACTTTGAGAGGAAATTTTTCCTTTGTTACTGGCATGCCCTTTTGACTTCCCTGAATTGGCCTTAGGCTATGTAGAACCTTGAGGCTTGATCTCACTGATGACATGGGAATAATCATCTCTCAAGTGCATACGTGATGATACAGATTTGGCTGAATCACTTGAGGGAGAGGAGGGGGAAGCAATAGCTTTTCCTTTGTCATGCATCTGGTGGGATTCAGTTTTTATTCTTTTACTTGTGTGGGAGGACTGTACAGTTGAGTGTGTAGGGAAAATCTGGACATTTATGTTAACAGGTGGAGGAGGAGTAGGTAGACACAAATTTGGCTAGCCACGATATTGGGAGACTGTTGGGTGAACAATCTCCTGCCATTCGTCTTTCTTGGGAACTTCAGGTTGCAATGAAACATGAGGGGGAATAGGGATACCAGGGACATGTTGGAGTTGGAATGGAGGCCTCTCTGGTCTAGGTTGGACTACCCCTTGTCCAATCCAATTAAAAAATCCAACTTGAAAGATCTGGTTTAACTCTTGAGGATATGCATCGAAATGTATTGAGAATCTAGGCCTTCTAGGCCCTCTGTTCTAATTTCTTCTGCCCCTATTATTTCGGCCATGAATTCCTCTGTTAAAGCATCTCATCCTTTATGCAACAATTATTAGCAACTATCTTATGAAATAGACCATACATGACATTCTCTTAATATGAAACAAAGTTTGGCTCAACAATCACATTAGACCCATGCAAACCAATCCATAAAATTCATTTAATAATTGTCAATGAGAAGGGGGTAAACTAGGGTTCATGTATATCTGAGGGGATTGTATTGAGCAAAAAATTGAGAAAATGAAAGGGAGTAAGAACACAATTAATGCTCAACAATTCATTAAAAAATTGACTGTGAAAAAATAACCAAAAAATATCAATTGTCATCTATCTCTGTGTTATTTCTTAATCATTGTCATACAAAACTTTAATTTCATTTTAATGAAAAGGGCGTGAAAAAATGAATTTGGGATCGTGAGGGGATTTATAATGAGCGAAAAAGTGACAAAATGAAAGGGAATTAGATGGATATTGTTCATAAAATAATTTAAATTAATCAACTATCATAACTCTGTTTCAAATTTAATCCAAAAGGAATCCACTTTCAATACCAAAACATTCCCTATTCATCAATTGTATGAAAACTGCTTGTTGTCTCAATATTAATTAAATTTCCCAGAAATCCTTAATTTATGACAGTTTGTGCATTATAAATTATGAATTTTTTTTCCATTCAAGAGTACTGTATATTCTAATGCTAGTATCTTCCTTTCAAAATAAACAAAACATGCACAACAATTCTTGTTATAATATGCCCAACATTTATCCCTGATAATCACTAACACACCATGATAAACAATCAACAATCATTGTTCTCTGATCAACAATCGGGCCTGATTTAAATATACAAAGGTGCCTTTTCAATCATAGACAAACTTAAGAGCATGCACAAGGGACAAATCATAGCACAAGGTTATCAAGCATATAATTGAAACAATATTGAATCAACAACAACAACCAACTCCAAAACAAAATGGAACCCCAAGATTTATTTCTGTGTGCATCAACATATACAAATTTCCTTTTAAAACAATTGATAGTCTGCACGATGATTCCCATATCACCATATCATGTATGAAGAAAATAGAACTAGATTGACATAGAGAGACCTGTTTTTAACTCACTAGAACCCTGATCGGGCTTGGTAAAACTCACACATGTGTCTTCTGGTGCAATCAAGATCATGCTGGATTAAAAAAAATTAATGAGACCATAAAAGAATAGAAAGAAAACTCTTGAATGTATGCAACCACTCATTTTATTTATTATTTGTTCAAACAAATTCATCATAGAAGGACCTCACAGAGATTCAACCAAAAGGGTGGGTTTATAAATGAGGGAGAACGTACCTTTAACTCCCACAATAATTAAATTGATAACCCAAAACTTGACAACGCGAAGGTGCCCGAGGATAGCAGAGGAAGTCAGAGTCTGAGTTAGGCTCTTAAAAATCAAATGCAGAGAGGAAACAAAATCTTGTTTGTCCTTTAAGAAGAAAACATAGAGATTTGATGGTATTCCATATACTCATATCCATTTTACCATTGATTAGCAACCACAGGCCACAATACAATTTTGAAAATGAAACAACAATGAGCCACACAATCCTTTGGCTTATTACTCCAAACCCTTGACAAAACTATAAGTGAATACACGAGTGGAGGATAACAAAATTCGAGTTTAAAGAACCTAGTTTCACACATGTGTCACTAACACTTTTTTTCAGAGAAGAGATGAGGATTAATTCAAACAGTGACAGGCACTTGAAAAACACAGAGAGATAATGTTTCTTTCCAACACCTAGGAGGTGGAACAAATTTTGAGGTCACATAAAATCATCATTATAGTAGGAATGAGAGGAGTGGTGTGTGGAAGACCTTAGCAACTCACATCCATTTAACACAAACAAAGACCTGTATTAACATTTGGGGTTGACCAAGACTAGCATTTTGGAAAGATTTCAACGAAAAGATAGTAAGGAACGAGAATCAACAATAGTTTGGGGTTTAGATAACAGAAGCACCCAACTATCAACAATTTCTTTGAAACTAGATAAAGATTACGAAAATGACCGAGAGAGAAATGAGTTTACAGTCACTGAAATACAATCATTGGTAAAAACCCTTCAACCATAAAACACAGAGCTTCATTGCACCACTTTCACCATTATTTCACAGAGCACCATCATAAAAAACAACACTGACCGAGAAAATAACCAATGTGAAACCTTTACATTCAATAATAACCATTATTCTTCTTACAATAATCAATATTTCATAATCATCCCAGAAAGCCACAACACCATATTTACACATAGTCGAAAAACTCAAGAAAAAACAGAATCCATGCATTCTTGAGCCACCATTTGATTCATAGTACAGAGAATCCATCATGGATGGAGAGAAAATAACCATAGATGTGATAAAATCTCTTAAATGACGAGTTGGTCAAGCTTTCCCTTCAAAAACCTGAAAACATGGAGCTTCCAAAACCAACAGAGAAACAATGCAACAATGCTAGGGTGACGGGCGGTAGGGAGGTTTGGATTGACGTGTTGTAAATGCACATCGCTTCCTCACCTGATCCCATTCAATTCATGTACGATCCATCCCACTAACATAACATTCACCACTAACATCAAACTATAACCAATTCCAAAATTCAATTCCATATCCATCATAAGATCTGATACCATATCAAACGCATAGTGCGCCACTCGAGATATCTCATATATCTATGTTAACCTTTGCCATAATGTTATAACCCTAAATTGCACCACACATGCTTACCTGACATCAGGCCAACTCATATCCCTTGTTTTCCAAAAAACTACTGAACAACTCTTCTAAAAACTCCATTTTTAAAAAGCAAACTCTAGCAGGCCCACTACAGCCCGCGGGCAAACGCTAGCAGGCCCACTACAGCCCGCGGGGCAAATGCTAGCAGGCCCACTACAACCCGCGTTTGCCTTCAGAATCAAAAAAAATGGAAAGTTTCCGACGGGACAAAAATCTTTGGGTCAGTTAACTAGAACTCCCGGCCATGCATGGCCGAGAGTTCGTCCAAAACCCTAACTCCTTCTAGCCTATAAAAGAAGGGGTAGGGGTACTATTCAAAAGAGGAAAATCATAGCAAAGAAACGCTGCCCAATTGTCGAATCCATTTTTTCCCAACCCTTTAGCCTTTCCTCAAGCTTTAGGAGAATTCAAGCAAAGCAGTTGGAGGACAAAGAAGAGGAGGAGCCCAGGATCAGGATCGAGGAACGGTGGTCGGTCTCTATAATCATTGTAAGTTGATTCATCTTGAGATTAATAAAAAAGATATTTTTCCCATCCCAAATGCACGAGTCTTATGTATTTCATTTGATTTATGTTTAGTCTCTAATCCTCTAGTAGAACAATAGCATGCATGTGTAGTTTTGTCTTGATTGCAGGATCGCTTTGTGGAAGGAGCAGCAGAAGCAACGGGATAAAGC
>ML776643.1:1569490-1621525 GCA_009831015.1 Picea engelmannii
TAGCGTGTAGAGCCCAGGAAGCTTAAGAGGCAGTCTCCTCTTCCCTGTCAGAAGTTTACCTTCTCAGGGGGCTTTCTGGATCCTGTCTGGGTCTTGATTGGTTTACTGTCTTGCTTTCAGTCTGCCTTATTGTGTTGGTTGTCCGTTGCATTTGTTTTCCTTTTTTTGCAAATTTTCCTTTTCTGTTAAAGTAGAAGCATCCAAGCCTTTAGGAGACCCTGGTTGTCAATACCAGAGGCCTCTTTCAGGTCTGGTTTGCCTGTGTTTGATTTTTTCTTAGATTTTATACATACCCGCGGGCCGCTTCAGTTCTGAGCGCGGGTACCCGTGTGCTGTTATAGCTCAGAACGCGGTTGAACACGTGCTGTATTGGTGACAGTCGCGGGCCTGTATGGTTGCCTTTTAGCCTGGGTGGGGCAGTGATCCCCTCCTGTGGTGAGAAGAGCTCCTTTCAGGGTTTGGAGTCTGGAGGGGCACAGTCAGTAAGTTAGGGCCTCATATCCTTAGCTTGTGTTTTGCTTACTTTATGTTTTGATAGAAAAGACAAAAGAGAAAAAATATTTGTTTTGTGGTTTTTAGGCAAGTGTTAGAATCGGTGTTGTCTTGATTGCTTTTTCGCATTTTGTGCTCTGATTCTTTTTTCGATCTGCGCTTTAAGCCAGATTTTTCTTTTCATTCTCTTGGTTTTGTTCTTGTCATCATTTTTCCTTGTTGCGTTATTTTGCAATAAAATAAAATAAAAATTTCTTGTTTCATTTTCTTCTTGATTTGAAGATTGTGTTGTTGCATCAGTAGCTAGGAAAGAAGTCTTTTGCATAATCTTTTGCAGTGCATTTTAAGTATAAGTAGCTCGCAGATCTGAGCGAAAGTCCTTCATATTTACTGCATGAAATCTTAGTAATTTTGAAAAGAAAAGAAGTCTTTTTGTGAAAAGTTGTTGGTTTTTGCATTGTTTGAAAAAGTTTTTGTTTCCAAGCATTTCTTGTTCATTTTTCTTTGAGTCTTTTTACACACCATCAGTTTCACTTTCGTACCTTGTGACTTAAAAAGCCCATTAAAAGCAACGCTAATTAAAATCAAGTAGACTTTTTTGTTTGTAGGGTGCATACACTAGCTCAGGAATAGGGCCTTGGAATAGGTTGGAGAGTAAATTCTCTAAGGCCACCCAAACCAAACATTGGAGTCTGTCAATAGGGAGTGTAGAAATCCAGTTACAGAAAGTTATTCAGGACCCCCCTCTAACACAGGGGCTAAACACGAGGTCGTGTAAGGAAAGGTAGCGGAGATAACCCCTCCAAAGCCGGACTGAACATTGTGAAGAACACATATCGAGGATTTGTTAAGGGATTCCGTCGTTTGCATTTGCCACGGAGCTTCGTGGGTCTCAAATCCGTTCGAGGTCCTCAGTTGTCTTCCGGACCATTTGCTCTCGATACCCTTGACAGGTTTCGGGCTTAATACCCTGCTCATTGTGGTCTACCTGACTATCGACTGTACCCGCCTGATAACTGTTCACGTGCTGGTAAACTAGTTGCCAATCTTTTCTAGGAAAATACACAGGTGACTGCGGGGGTATACAGCGGTACCTAGGACAGACATCAGGCCACGCTTTGCAGAGTATACCCAGAGGGTGCTTCCGTATTCGAGTTGCACTTGCACTGGTAAGTTTCTCTAGTGTTGGTTGTTGTAACTGTTCTTCCAACTAGTTTAGTGCTTGCTTGATTTATCTTCTAGGGAATTTCTTTTAGCGAGTGTTACTGTTTGTTCGTGTAGAATACCTTAGCGTGTCATGAATCTTCTCACACAGTGGAGGATTCAGAGCTCCGTCGGTCACGAAGGCTTCTGGGCCTACCACCGGTTATACTAGAGCCACCCCCGCCACCACTGAGGCGGAAGCTGGACCATCAAGGGTCTTTCGAAGCAACCGGGGCTTTTGAGCCCGAACAACTTCCCGAGGAATCGACCGCCAATATTGGATTGGTTGAAACCTCCAACACTGATATCTGGACACCGGTTATTGTACCAGTCCAATTTACCGAATTCTTGTAAGTGCCACATACATCTATGACAACAGACGCTGCTACTTCCTCCGGGAACTCTTCCATTCCCATCACTGTTGCTACCACAGGAGAAGCTTCTCCTAACTTTCCTTTGTCGGCGGTTCGGGCCACCACGGTCTCGGCTGCAACTACGTCGCACAGTGGACCGACCCCATCTATCGCGGCGGCCACACCTCCTTACACACCTAGTGCGACATGCACTCCGTTTTCATACGATATGCCTAGTTCAGGTACAAGCCCTGTACTCACTTCCTCCACTTTACAGACTTTGGGTCTGGGGGCAGGGAGCTCTAACGCTCCCCTGCAAGGTTCATTTGGGGGCATTCCTGCCCCTTTCAATGCTTTTCCTTACGCTGGAGGTCACATCCCTCCTTCGTCCCCTTCGCTTGGTGGTCCGCATCAGCAGTCCACCGGGCAGCCTACACACACGAGTCCATTTGGAGCAGGGAGTCAAGGAACACCTGCGCAAACTCAGCCGGTAGGTTCATCACCGTTTGTTTGGAACGGGACATTTGGTAATAACACTTTCGCATCCGCTGCTTTCCCAGCTGGGGGCACACCGATTTTTGGACATTCTACACCGGCACAGGGTACTATTCCCGCGCCGGGGGAACATATACCAGGACCTTGGAACTCAGGACAAGGATCCATTCCTTCCTCTGGAATGTCGATCTGGGGTAATTCTTTCCACAGTCAATGGAACCCCGAACAGACTTCTATGCCTCTCCTGTCAGGACCGGAATGGGGTAATCCTTCCCAAAGTCCGCCGAACACGATGAACGCCCAACATCCTATGTCTTTCATGGGGAATCAGCCAATGATGTCTCCTCATATGCAAAACCCTTACGCTGGTCAGGGCCATGGTTTCTACTAGAACCCCGGCCAGCAACCAAACTTTTCCTGGCAACCTGGTGCCAGTCAAACTCCAGGACCCCTTTATCCAGGCTATCAACAGTAACCAAAACTACCATTCTTGGCAACGTTACACTTGCCAGATTTGACATGGTTGTTAAATGATCCCATATGTCACGATCTACGTTGGCCTCCTATGCCAACAAAGTTGCCTTCGGACATTCCAAAGTTCGAGGCCAAGCCTAAGGAAGATCCAGGTGATCACGTGACTACTTTCCATCTCTGGTGTTCATCTAACTCACTGAAATATGACTCCGTCCAGTTGCGATTGTTTCAACGCACTCTTATTGGGAGTGTCGCGAAATGGTACATCGAGCTTGACCGCTCACGATATTCTTCTTTTGGCGAACTGGCGATGGCCTTCCTTAACCATTTCCAGTTACCTATGAGATATGACGTCGGCACAGAGTTGCTAGCCAATTTCGAGCAGATGACAGCGGACCATATCTCGGATCATATTCGAGAGTGGCGACGTCGAAAGAGTCTTATCAAGGTACCCGTACCACCAGCATTCCTGCTAGAGTGGTTTCTTAAGTCTTTAGTTCTGCAGTTATCCAAAGACGTCGCAACTTCAGGGGTTTTCTCCGAGGAAGATTCCATCATGAGGGCTCAACAGTTTGAGCTTATCTATTCTCAGTCTGGTCTATTGTACAACATCCTGCCAGATGCACCGCGATCAATTCTGGATAAAACCAGACAGAGAGTCGGACCACATGCTGATGGTATAGTTGGTTCGGCACAAACCAAGCCCGCTGAGCAATTGACAAAACAATTGCAACAGTTATCTATACAACACTCAGCGGCCAGCCAGACTACTGCTTTGGCTGTTCCTCCTACCCAAACGTCGGAAGTACACTCCGTGCAGACGACTAACCAAAAGGAAAACCAACAGCCTGAAGGGAAGAAAAAACAACGTAAGAGGGGTAAGGGGGATAAAAAACCAACTAATAATGTTGGCGAGGGCCCCACGGAAAAGAGGAAGGTGAGGTACCCGTGCAACCTATGTGCGGAAGACCACCCGACCCACCTATTCCCTCGACTTGCGGAGGCCCAGAAGTTTGTCACACAACAACAGCAAGTCGTGTTGACTAATCCCTTTCAGCATGGGCAAAATTTAACTCAAGCCTCTGCAAGTGGCGAAGGGGGCAGCCAGGAAAACTGCCCTCCTCCTAACACCTCATCTTCCTCGAACGTATATATGGTTAAAAGTGATGCTTTCATAACGACCAGAGCACACGACTATAGCAAACCAAGTGCCCCTGAAAAAGGCAAAGAAGCCGAGATCCCACCTCTTCCTCTACAGATCGAGAAGACGTTGGGTGAAATGATGACACGCATTCCAAAAGGTGCATTCAAGCGCGCTTCTCACAACCCAAATGCAAGGGCTGCCCAGAACTACTCTGTGGTGGAAGATTTACACAAACCCCTTGCACTATGTCCGCTTTGGAGGTCCTCCAAAGTTGCCCTGCTCAAAGAAAAGCCTTGTTGACTGCTTTAGGCTCTACTGAGACTTGTAACCCGGGAACCATCATGTTAGATACGACTGACTTGAAACCTCGTTTACCTTACCATGTCACGTTTCAGATAGTAGTGGCTCACCCCACGAAAACTTTTACACAGAATATCTACCGCACGGGGGTTGACGAGGGCGCTTCGACTTGCGTTATGTCGTTAGCATGTTGGAAAGCCATTGGTTAGCCCGAGTTGTCTCCATCACCTACTCTCCTTACTACGTTCGATGGTCATTCTTTCTGACCACATGGCATCATTCCTTCTTTCCCTGTGCAATTAGGGGGAAAGACCGTGTGCGTCGAAGTAGAGGTAGTCGATGCCCCCATCGATTACAATCTCTTGTTAGGTCGTAGTTGGACTTATGCTATGCAAGCGGTGGTCGCTACAATTTTCTGAGTCTTATTGTTTCCACATGAAGGCCGGATAGTGACCATTGATCAGTTGTCTTTCTCTCAGCCTGACCCAGCCTTGGGGGCATCCACGGTTCCCATGGTAGATAATCCTCAAGCCGGTGTCGTTAACATAGGATTTGGTTTGTGCCCATCATTGATGGGTACTTTCGATTACCCACCTCCTCAAGGCGATGTCAAGTTTATATCGACTCACCACAAGGCTGAGATTTTCCATGTTTCGTCGTTTCGCATGACTTACTTTGAGGATCCGTGGATTCTTCCTTCCCCATCAACCACGATGGATGCGACAGGGCACGCGGGCATGTCCACGCCCTTGTCGGCCGCTAAAGTAGCATACTCTTTAGTCCAGCAAACTTCGGCTACTCCGGATCTGACTCCCGCACAAGAGTTGGATCCACTTCTTGAGCCTCTCTGGGCTCGGGGTTCTCTTGCTACCACCGATTCGTTAGACTTCATCTTGCCATCCAACGAAGCAGTAATCGAGGCAGGAGAATTCCCTATCACCATGACGGGAGATCAGTTGTGTCCTATTAACCTCTTAGCTACACAGGAAATTTATGCTGAGGGAAATATGGCGACTATCGCTGCCACTATACCTATCAATATCCCCCGAAACCCTGGTGTCATGGAGAATGTCTTCGTCGGAGCGGATTGCTCCCCCGAAGAAATTCAGATTTACACGGATCTTTTCCAAGAATTCTGCGACGTTTTTGCCTGGTCTTACGAAGCGATACCTGACATCGACCCACAAAGTGTCGATCATGGGCTACCTTTGTTGTTCTTCAATCTCTCTTTGAGACCCAAAAGAAACATCCGGCGAGACTGCATTTATGATTTTCGATCTCGTCCGGATTAACTGAGAAAAGTAACCATCATGGAGTCTTCTTTAAGCCCTTTTCATACTCCTTAAAGATGAAAAGATTGCCGAGTGACCTTGTTTCTTCACACTCGTTAAATTGGTCCAGAAGAACATTCCTTAAACGGGTCTCCTTTTAAGCCATTTTCAGACCCTCTAAACATGAAAAGATTTCCGAGCGATCTTGTGACCTTTCACGCTAGTTAAACTGAAATTTGAAGTCACGTATGTCCGGCGATAGTTTACCCCTTTTTCGGTCCGGACGGTCAACTGTACGAACAAAGGAATACTCTATCGAATTCCAATTCTTTAGAAGAGTATCCTCAGGTATAATTTTATCCCTTTTTCGGGCCTGAGGGACTAAATTTACGAAAAAGAAACCCCCCCGGAGTCCATAGTTAAGATCTTTTCAGACTCCCTAAAATTGAAAAGATTATTGAGTGACCTTATTCTTTCACACTCGTTAAAATGGTCCAGAAGAACATTCCTGACGGAGTCCATAGTTAAGCTTTTTCAGACTCCTTAAAAGTGAAAAAATCGCCGAGTGATCTTGTCCTTTTCACACTCGTTAAAATGGTTTTGAATTGACGTCTAATCGGTGCTAGTTTACCCCTTTTTCGAACTGACTAGACTATTGACGAAAAAGGCACCCCAATGGAGTTTCCTTTTATGCTTTTTCAGACTCTCTAAACATGAAAAATCACCGAGCTTCCCTTCTTTGGGCTCGTTAAACTCACATCGAAGGACGTTACCATTGTGTGTTCTATCAACCGCAGTTGCATCCTTTACCCATCAGCCTAGTAACAGTTTGCCTTTGCGTCTTAACACCTTTGGCCACTGGAGGATTTTTCCCGAGTATCATTTCCTAGAACATCAATCTTGTCCTTGTGCCTTGAGCTTGTATGTTTGCTATACTCGTTCCTCCACTGTAACGTAATATTCCTTTATTCTTTTTCAAAGTAATAAAAAAGAACAAAAAAATCAAATATACCCCAAAAGGAGGATGGGAAAAGTATTTTCTTTATTGGCAGCATCATGAGTCGCCCTTGGATAAAGCACATCTGTCCGTTTGATTCATCAGACTATGGGATGTAGTACGACCTTAGGAAGCTTTGCTCGCTATATTAAGTTGTGTCCTCCACCATTTGGTTACTCTTCCAAACATATGGAGAGTTTGCGTTGCCTCCTTCTTCGTAAACTTATGATTAACAGATATGTTGCCTGAGTCTTATCACTTGTCGTGCTATTTTCCAAGGGAAGTTTGTCACTAAGCCTGAGTTGGCCCCTCTGCAATATGTCTCTTGTCCGCATACCCGGCCATCCTGAACGTCCAATCAAGTCCTTGTTCGAAATCACTGAAACCTTCAGTCTGATCATCAAGATTATCAATTTTGTCCATGCCCGACGAGCCGTCGAAGACCTCTGGGTAGTGCAGTCGTACACTCATCTTACACTCCTACCTAAGTTTTGAAGATTTTGAAGTTGTTGCTCAAGCTCTGAAGTCCTCATCTCTAGCCATCAGACCTTATCAGCTTCTACGAAGATGGATACTTTGCATGTATATCTTTTTGATTTCGAGACGTAGATCCGCTGTGTACTGTTCGCGGCTACACTTTATATAGTTATATGACATGGATCTACAGTGTATTTGATTGGTAGCCATGCGTTATATTTTATCCCGAGCATGGGTATGCCCGCCTCGGTGAGACATTTGTTATTTTGCAGACAACACCTCCTGATTCCTGATTCTTGGGCTCACTCATTCAGCATATCAGTACAGATTGGTAAAAGATTGGTAATGTATTTCGGCCATCCAATGCTCTTATGACCTCACACATTAGGGGGCATCTGTTATAACCCTAAATTGCACCACACATGCTTACTTGACATCAGGCCAACTCATATCCCTTCTTTACCAAAAAACTACTGAACAACTCTTCTAAAAACTCCATTTTTAAAAAGCAAACTCTAGCAGACCCACTACAGCCCGCGGGCAAATGCTAGCAGGCCCACTATAGCCCGCAGGGAAAATGCTAGCAGGCCCACTACAACCCGGGTTTGCCTTCAGAATCACAAAAAACGGAAAGTTTCCGATGGGACAAAAATCTTTGGGTCAGTTAACTGGAACTCTCGGCCATGCATGGCCGAGAGTTCGTCCAAAACCCTAGCTCTTTCTAGCCTATAAAAGAAGGGGTAGGGGTACTATTCAAAAGAGGAAAATCATAGCAAAGAAATGCTGCCCAATTGCCGAATCCATTTTGTCCCAACCCTTTAGCCTTTCCTCAAGCTTTAGGAGAATTCGAGCAAAGCAGTTGGAGGACAAAGAAGAGGAGGAGCCCAAGATCAGGATCGAGGAACGGTGGACAGTCTCTATAATCACTGTAAGTTGATTCATCTTGAGATTAATAAAAAAGATATTTTTCCCGTCCCAAATGCACGAGTCTTATGTATTTCATTTGATTTATGTTTAGTCTCTAATCATCTAGTAGAACAATAGCATGCATGTGTAGTTTTGTCTTGATTGCAGGATCGCTTTGTGGAAAGAGCAACAGAAGCAACGGGATAAAGCTCAACGGAGGATCTACACCAACCGTCGATAAAAAGGTTAGTGGGTTCTTCCCATGTGTACATGTGAAAAAGGGTTTTAGATTTGGGGTAGAAGGTTAAAAGTAATTTCTTAAGGGTCATGATCTGCATGCAAGTTTAAACCCTAGCTTGTTAGTCCATAGGGTATAATTTCCCAACAACACATAACTTCACATAATAATCACATATCAACATTTATGTATGTTCCTCCTTTCAATATTTTAATCAAAATTGCATATACCTTTAACAAACCATAGTATAATAGTTACGACTAACACTTGTATCCATTAATTCTTTCATTTGAAGTTTTCATGTAGTCTTTTATCATGAATTTAGGATTAATACATAGTTACTTTCCTTTTGCTATAATTGTAGAACCTTTTCATAGTTTTTTTCTTTGTTTTGATCAAGCTCCCATTTGATTATCCCTTGCATATATGTGGATAAGTAATCAATACATGAATTAGTAACTAAGTTATAACATAACACCTATAAAGAACATGATCCTGATACCCATGGAAATTGTTCTGTGTCGCAAGTGATTACCAACAAAATTCAACAATAATGCATTATCCACTCATTATCACGCCAAATGAAACCAAGACTGCATCATCACAAATATAGGAATGTGTAGGAAAAATCATAAAAACAACAAAATATGTGTAATATCTCTATCCTTGTGCCTCTAGTATACACGGGGGTCCCACCTACTAGTATTATATTATTATCATAATTAAATAATAACTCTTTTAGCAATACTTTGCAGGAGGAATTCATTGTTACGATTTTAATCGTCAACATACCTCTTTTTTCTTTTCAAAAGAAATGGGTTGACTATGTCTATAAACTACTCCTTTCACAATGTTGTGATTTCCATTCGGGAATCCTACAAGGGAGAAAATCTGCACACTGCTTTCACTATGAATCACATTTTGTTCGATTTCTTCTGTAGGTCAAGGTTCAAGAATGACAAATGAAGACTTACTAATTTTTGCAATATGTTGGTCATCATTTGGTGATAAAGGCAGGATCAACTTCTTTCTGAGCTCTTTATTTTCACCTCAATTGTATTCCCAAGAATCATATTCATAAACATCATATACAGGGACAATGCTGAGAGGTTCCAAATATGTCATGAAGAAATTTTTCTTATAATCATCACTAGAATATTCATCAAAAATAGTTTGATTGTAAAATTTTTATGAATCTTGGTATTCATAATTTTTTGTTTCAAGGTGTTCTTGAGACGTTGGATGCATATCATCAACTTGATCTTTATTAGAATTTAGGGCAGCCTCTGTATCATAGTCAACAATGCTAGATACATTTGAATAAAGGATAAATGTGTCTACATTGTTGCTATCACCAACATCCTTATAAACAAAAGGAATACTAATTGAATGCCGGATGTAGGGTTCAAAATCTTTACAACTGTTTTCAAAAAGAATATCAACCGGATAATTTTTTTTGTAATGATGATGAAAAAAAATGTGAAATGCCTTCAAAGAATGAATGCTATCATTGGGGAGGGATTGATACCATTCACGATAATTTTCTCCTAAAGAAAATATGAACATCTTGATTCAGACATCCACATGAAAAAAATCATATTCAAGCATGCATCTGTGAAAATTTAATAAGTGCTCATCGGGATTATCATACTTGATTTCTATGAATCTGGGAATGTAGTCATCCCATTCAGATATAGTAGGCACTGGATGTGGAAAACCAACTATGTTTGAAAAATCACAAAAATGCATACGCATGAGCAAGGATAGCATCCATTTCCATTTCCATCCTGTATTAATGAAGTCACCAATAGGTTCTTTCTTCATGGAGTGGAGTCTCTAGATAAATGATGCAGTCTCTATTATGTGACCAAACCTTGTTCACCATCAAATATTGGATCTATTCTATGCTGTTCTCCCAGGGAAGATTACTTCATTTTCTTCCCCAACAACGACGTAAAAAAATTTAGCACTAGAAGTTGTTCTTAGATTTATTTAAGAACAAGACGAATAGCCATCATAATTTGAAAAATAAAATCAATTTAAATTGGGTGGATCAGCAAGAAAGAACAAGAAAGAGGGAAACAGACTGATTGTAGATCAATGATCTACCATTAGGCACGGAGTCAAAATCATTATGCAAATTATAGGAAATCAAGATAAATATCATTTTAAGATCTTATATGATGATGATTAGAATAAATAAGTGAACAAAAAGAAGAATGTATATTAAACAAAGATCCTCTATGTAGAATAGATTGAAAATGATTGAAGAGAAACAATGATTAATAGGCCATCTAGAACAGATCCTTTGCTTCTTAGGGATCCATTAATCAAAGGAAGCCTTTGATCCTAAAAAAATTCAATATATTCCATCAAGAAGATAATAAGAAATGGGAAAAATAAATACAGGATGATAAAAAACTCCCATGAATCTTTAATGGCATAAATGTTAGTTACAACAGGCCCTCAGGCTTGCAAATGAGTAGCTAAACTACTCCTCCATCTCTCTCCTCTCTTGGATCATGAATCCAACCCTTTCCTTATCAAAATACACTTCATATATAGTGAATGATCTCTCTCTCTACTATAAGGAGGTCAAAACCAAGGAACTACATAGGATTCTCCTCCATTTAGGAGTCTGTTACAAAAGATTCCAACAAAAACATAACAAAATCCTATTTTTGGGGATCTTGTATATTGTGATAAATTCCTTTTGAAATAGGTCATGCTGCTTGATCTGGAGATGGAACACATGTCCCTCATGTCCAAATAAGTCCTATTAAACCATTCGAACCTTCCTTGACAGTTGGAATCCCTCCCATAGCTCGGATTTGTCAGGCTGTTAGAGTTCACAGTGCCTTTGACAACATGCAGTGCGAACTTTCTTGTAGGTGATGATTTTAAATTTTATCAGAAAATGTGAATTGGGTCAAGCTAATGTTTTTTCAGCAAGTCAATGGTACTATGGTCCTTCTCCACACCAAATTTCATAAGAACCCAGATTAGCATTACAAATTTAATATCAAAACATGACTCTATTGTGTGCTAATTGCTACAAACTGTCCCAAATTACCAGTTTGCAACACCAATGAGTCTAGGCACTGCAAAATTTCCTATAGCAGCTTGTTTTCTTGCAAAAAAGATTCCAACATTTCAAAACTTGTACCTGAATTAGGATAGACCTTCTACAAGATGTTGCAATCTTATTTCAACCTGAAGTAACCTTGAAGAAACATAAAAATATGCTAAGTTTAACTCAAAATCCAAAACCATCACTTAATGTTGTAACTACGTGCAAAACAATAAACCTTGAAAAAAATGATGTTGATGTGGAGGATAATTTTGTATTCATCTTTTCGTTCTGGTACTCCTTCTAGTAGTGATCTTAGCCAACATATCTAAATTCCTTTTTTCCACTTCAGGATGCCCTCTTTGCATTTTCTGAAAAAAATAAGGAAACCCACCCTCTAGAAGACATCCTTAAAAAATGGTTCAGAGTTAACGAGTTGCATATCATATGGTTCAGTCCTCACAATCTCCCCTCCCTTCTGAGTCTTATTGTTTCACTGAGTATCCATAATCATTGCTTGAAGAATAATTTATGTAATTTGTTATGATAGTTGGTTTGTGAAAAGAGGATAAACAAGAATATTAGAGTTTAATGACAAAGTGGTTTTCTTGGAGTTCACCTTGTCCAAAGATTATACACCTTAGTGGTAGGAAATAGAGAACTTTTTGGCACAGGAGCAAACCCAGGGTTCAACGCTTAACAATGCACCAACAAAACCCCAACTACCGACCCTTTCGACAACTCCTATGAAGCAGGAGAAGTCTCACCCGTGGTAGAAGCAAGGGCGGTTACACGAAGCAGGTGTATGTAACCAAGCTGGGACACAGATATGTGATAATAACACTTCGCGGGATATTCTATTAACTCTTAGGAAGTGACATGCATTAGTTTATTAACCCTAGTAGAAACAAATGATTATATACCCTAAGAACTTAGCATAATAAGTTAGATCTAGAATTATTTTACCCTCAACACAAGTAAAGCACTTAAGCAACAACATATCTATATATTACACAACATAATCAAAGCACTAAAAAAATTTAAGACATAAATAACATAGCACAAATAAAATCATAAGACACCAGATATACGTGGTTCACCCCAGTGTGGGGCTACGTCCACCAACTTATTGGCCTCTTTATTATCTGTCTGAATCTTACATTCATTCACTCCTATGGACTAAGACACAGAGTCGAGCTTCACACCATATAGGATATCTGGGCACTGAGCACCAGATCCTCCTTCCAAAAATAGGTCAAGGCATAGAGAAAACTATATATCGAGCACAAAGCCTTAACACACATACATTCCTTTGCACAAAGAAACTCTATCCACATAGAACTACATTCACTTTCTTCACTTGCTAGCTAGCCAACTACTTCTACAATACCTTATTCTTTATTTATATTTTACAAATCATTACAATAAGTCCTAATCATGGGAAAATCCCATGGGTCGACATCCAATAAACCCATTACAAAAACCCTAGAGGACCCTTTACTGGGTCCACTTAACCCTCAAAATCGGTGAGATTCGCGATCTCA
This sequence comes from Picea engelmannii, assembly GCA_009831015.1. NCBI lineage: Eukaryota > Viridiplantae > Streptophyta > Pinopsida > Pinales > Pinaceae > Picea > Picea engelmannii. The sequence continues at coordinate 1,582,455 of ML776643.1, forward strand.
TCTCTGCGTAGGCTCTCCTTTCTTGACCAATGTGTCAATTTACAAAAGTGGGTCAAATATGACCAAGCTTCCCCAAAAATTGGTTAAGGGACATCAGGCCCCCAACACTAACCTGTGACTCATCCCGAGTCACTCAGGTCTAGACAATGATGCTTCGAAGGCCTCAAGTTTAACTCGAGCTGCCTCGACTTGCTGCTTCGCCTGAGACTCCTACTCACCGAGCTCCTGGATCCTCTACTCTTTAATAGGCCCTTCCAGGCATTGTTCTATTGGCGTTGTTCTATTGTTGCAACCGCTCGATATAGTTGTGCACCCTGTCCATCAATATCTTCGAACACCTTGCAAGCTTCATCTTGCACAGGTTGTATCTTTTGCATGACTTCCATTACCTTAACCTGGAGGGAAGTGATTTGTTGTTGTACTACGTGTTTCTCCTAGGATCTCTTCATTCTTTCCACTACTATGAGAAGCTTCATCTACACCTACAACGAGAATGCTTGATGTTGTGCCTCATGTAACTGTGCTTCCAACTTCCTTAGCTCTAGATCCTCAGTGAGGCATTCATATGTCTGCCTGCTCTTATCACTTAATTGTTTTCATTCTAATGCGAGGGATATTATGCTTTCAAATGTGTTCTTAGTGGTCTCCTCCCTATGGTCACGCACCTCCTGCAGGGTGCTCGGTACTATTTGGGCCTCCAATTATGTTATCCTATCCTAAAGCTACTAGAGGGTCTCAACAAGCTTCACTATTTGAGCTTCGATTGGCTCTTTCTCTTCCTGTGCCAAGCCTGGCACAGAGTGACATGATTTACTTACCACTTCTTTGACCATGGCCCACTTTATGAGAAGTTGATCCTTTTCCCTCTGTAGCTAGGATTTTTCCTCCTAAATATTCATCTGAAGCTCTGCTTTCTCACTTTCCTGGGTTGTTATATTGTCATGCGTTTCTCGTAATTGTGTTAAGACTTCATCTTTCTCCTTTTTCAAGGCTTCTATATCCTTTTCCTTCTCTTCTTGAGCTCTCAGAAATTGAGCTTCTGTTGCATCCACCAACCTTCTTAATTGGGTTGGTTCATCCCCCAATTCTGCAGTCTGTGACGAGGACGGTGCAGTAGGTACTGCGTGGACCAAGCGGATAGATTGTTCTGTTTCCTTCAATTATCTCTCAATTCTTTCGTATAACTCCTCCTTCTTCTCTCCATATCTCTCCAACATGTCCTCAAAGGTGTCCTCCATAGATTCATAGACCAGACTGATGTTTTCCTCTGTGAGAGTGGCCTCCAGATGTGGATTATTGGCATGCGTTTTCTTCCTTGCTGAGGGTTTATTTCAAGAAGCCTTCCTCTTATGCGGTGTTACTGTCCCATTAGGGGGATCTTTAAGTGGTGTAGATTCTCCTTCTCCTTTCTCTTATTCTCCATCATATCCTCCTCCATGTCCTTCTTCTTCACCTTCTCCTCCTCTTGGTGAGCCAGACCTGTTATCTTCAGAAGCGTTGTCCTCTCCATTTCTCTCGATATCCTATACTTCCTCCTACTTTTTTGCCTTCATCATCCCACTAGAATGTCCAACATGTTCAACTCGGGTAACTATGGGGCTTTCTATGGTATCAGTGTCAGATACTTTTTCATCAGCGATAGGTACAATAAATTCCTTTGGCCACTCCTTTGTGATTTGCTCCATATCGTCATCCGTCAGCTTGTAGTATGATTGTAATTATTCTTGTTTCTCATCTCTACGCGTGGTGATGTATATGAAATGAGGATCAGCACAAAACATTTCTATTGGTTGGTACTAGTGCAGGGTGTGTAGTTTCATACATGGGAATGATTCGATGACGACCTTCAATTGTTGATAGTATGCATGAAACACGAAATTGGACTGCCACTACTTTATCATGTTGTTGGTATACCATAGGGTTGAAAACTAAGTTGTCAACGAATCTAAGGGTTTGATCTCTCGGAAGGTGGCTCCTTCAGGAATTTTCCAAGAGACAAATGGGATCAAAATGATTTGCCAACTGTAATGGAATTTGTATCCCAATTCCTGGGCTTCGTGACAATCCTTCTCTAGCTCTTTGATGAGGTAGTTCTCCTAGTTCATCTGCATTCCCTCCACACACTTTCATGCAAGGTCCACCATGAACCCGGTGACCTGTGTGGGGCAATTCTTCCTTACTAGCTAGGAGTTGGCAAGTGAGGCACACTGTGCCATCCTGTATAGAGGATACCTTGTAACCTATCTTTCCTTTCTCTACTTCTTCGTATGCTTCTTTGATGTGTTGCGCCAAATATCAGTCTGAGGCCTTCCCTGGATAAAACTGCTAAGGGTCAGGACCATTCATGCTTAATCCTGTGATTCGGTGGATCAACGCCATATCCACAATAATCCTTCTGTCAAGTCACAGATATCCTCCATGATAGCATGATAGGAGGATTTTAACGCAAGCATTAACCTCCTGGTGGCGACCAAAATGAGGGATCTTCATCACATTCAACACAATGGACTGAGCCAACCCATTAATCCATGGTTGTGAGATGAGGCGAGGTTTCTTTCCAGTTGTATTCATGAGATGAAGGTGAGGAGCCAACATGGAATAGTTCTTCTGGTCTCCTAATTTGAAGTCATTTTTCTTCAACAACAGGATCTATCCTAACTGACTCTCGGCTATGCAAATTCCTTTCGGAATGTATGCAGTGAACACGATGTACTCAAAGTCATGAGGGATGCTGTCATGGTTAACAACTTCATCCAAATATGGAATATATTCTAGTAGGATCAACGAGATCTGCTTCAAATTAGTCAGATCGTCTCGGTGCTTACTTCATTATTCAGTTACGGGGTTAACATGGCCGAAATGACATCTAGTCGAAGGGGAAGCCTGCATTACCGTAGTCAATGATGCCTAGATACCTTCGGATATCGGTATGTCATCCATTAGCTTCTTAATAACTTCCTCGAAAGACTTCTCTAATTCACTAGGTTCACCTAACATTCTATCTTTTAATAGATAGGTAGGGTAGACAAACAGAGAGGTGGGGTAGACAAATAGATAGGTGAGGTCTAGTTCCAAATAACATATCTTGACACTTGGACAATTCTCTTCTTAGATCATTCAATCATGGGTAGCAAAAAGTGGTCCCAACGCAATGCCCGATGAGTTAAATAAGAGAGGCACTGTGACGGATATTCCAACGGCCAGAAAAATCTTCCATCAATGTAAATCTATCCATTATGGCGCACTCTCAACATCCAAAAGCGGTCCATAATCCCATAAATGTGTTTTCTAACCATTCTAGAGTGTCATTCTAATGGTAGAGCACCTCCAATGGTCATCTAACTTCGCTAAGGAGAAGTCTCATTATGTGTGGACCTGTTGTTCCAGTGAGGTTCCAATCCTGTGAACCTACCTCCTACGAGGTTCCAGTCTGTGAAGTCTTCCATCTATTTTCTGTAACTTCTTGTAGATTTTTCAAATTAGCCTTCTTTTTATTGATCTTCCTTGCTTTATTCCCTGTGATCTGAGTCTCTCTAACTATTTTTGGAATCCTCTTTCCATTCTTATTCTTATCTTCCCCTAGCATAGTGGCTTCACACTGTTGAGGTGCCCTCAAAGGGTCTGAAGTTAATATCCCTTTTCTTAACACTTCCTGAGTGGACATACTTCTTTCTTGAATAGATAGGTTCTTCAAGCCTTCTTGCATTCTTTCAACTTTGACAGCTAATTATCTTGCCTTTTGTCCCTCCTGTGTTGATCTAAAAATAGAAGGTTGACTTGTTATGCTATGCAAGCACCCTCTACTTCATAAAAATAAACTTTACAGGACCTTGCTTCATGTGTTAAAATATGCAATATAGTTTATGTGCCAAATTTACGTATCTTCTTGTAAATGCTTATGTGTGAGAAAATGTTTTTTTTTTAAATGGTTAAATATGTGCTTTAAATAAATACATAGAAACATAACTTGCAGCAAATAAACCATCAAACTCGCAACAATAACAACATGATAAAGGAGTTCACCCCTCTCTGGGCTACATCTCCTTGAGCCTCCATCAATGGACTTGGCTCTCTGGGATTAATTTGTCAAAGATTCTTTTACAAGTTGTTTCTCAACTCCAATGGAAATTCTAACTGTACCATTGGGATCAAAATACATAAAAACCCCAAAAATGACTAATAAAACTCTGAAAACGGATCATGGCTCATCCGGGCATGACCTCTTCTCCATGTGGCCTTAAGCTTCCCTGAGCTTCTCTTTGGAAAAAAACACCTGTAAAAGTCCTCAAAAGCCTCTGAAACCTGTCCCAATGTGTTCAGAGCATAATAATTAGCCAAAAATGACTATTCAATCACAGAAAACAAACTTGGACTCACCAAAACACGACCTTAATCAATGAGGGCTTCAAGCTCCCTGGAGCTCTCTGAAACTTCAATGGTTAAAAACCTACAAAAGAAGTCTTCAAATGCCTGTGAAAACAATGCCAATGGATTCCGAACGTCCAAAAACCCCTAGCTGGGCTTTTACGGCACCTCATTAGGCCAAAAAATGAAGAAGATAGGCCTCCTGCCATTCTCTTCCTGCAAGCTTGTTGTCTCTGGTTCGCCAGAACGCACATCTGAGCTCTAAACCAAGAACACGCTCCAAAACACATGCTTAAACCCAGCACCGAGCGCAACCACATAACTGTGCAAACTGTAGGATGATTATGGGCGCGCCAGCCCCTAACCGTCAAACTCGTGGGCACATGGGTATTCCATAAGACCGTGCGCATATACACATAAAGGACTAGTGGTTAAACCCAAGTCCCATGGGTAGGCGCCATGGGACCAGGCACCCGGATCTTTGAAAAATTTAAAACACGCGCACATATAACAAGGTCATATGGTAATGTTATATGACCTGTGGCTAACTATTGAAAGGTGCGCGCCAAAAATCCGTGTATAAAATGGTGGTCATATATATAAATACACGCGACTGGGGCTAGGGCTAAGCCCCAGCCCGGACATGCCCCATATCACATTGCAATATAATTCAAATATAATAAAACACATTTGATATATAAGGACCACCGTGTGGGATAGTGGTATCCCACACACTACCAAATCGCTGCCAAAGGGGGAGGTTTGGGTTTGATCCCCACAGACTCCATAAATTTTGAACCAATAAACCATTGCTATGGTGCCACGTGGCACCACACCATTTGCCAAAATGATGCCACGTGTCGAAACATAATTCATCCAACTGTCAGCCAATATGAAACTATCACATCATCATATGCCAACTCATCTCTGCCATGTCAATGTATGACCTCTGCCACGTCATCCTGTACGGACTGTACGGACTGCACAGTCAACGTCCTTTTTTTTACCTGTTTGACGATTCGAACATATTTCTATATCTCTTGCTCCCGACGTCCGTTTGAACCCAAACGAGTTGCGTTGGGTTCATGATGATGAGGGCTACGCTCTCATTCGTTTTGAGGCAATTATGAGAACTTTGATTTTTGAGCTAAAATTTGACCCCAAGTCCAGATTTTGATCATGTGTTGTTACTTTGTTCTGTTGCTTCGACTTATCCTCTCATTCTTCTATTAGTCAAAATATTTTCTTAGCTATCAAATACCTTAATTATTCATTTTTATTTTCTGTAGCTTCTTCCTCTGCTTTCCTTCTGATCTGATCCTTATCAATCCAATTCTTACCTAACAATAGTGGAAAAGGGGCATTGTCCCCAAAAAACCTAATGACTTCAAATTCTTCTTTAATTGATGTTCCATGAACAATAATAGGTACATTAGTAACTCTTCCACATAAGGTTATCATCTTTCCCTTAAACAAGCCTATCCTTCCGAATGAAGGTACCACAATAGGATTTCCAAGAATTTTCCAAGTTTCTTTTGTCATAGTATTCATTTGTGTTTCCTCATCCAAGACACAGTCTATGTTGAAGTCTTCTATTCTTGCATTTATGCACTGTTTTTCTTTCAGGATTTCTGAAAAACTGACATATTTATGATCATCCATCATTTCTTTCAACTCTAATAACGTACTTTGAACTTCCTCTGACCTTTTCTCTTTATGACTTTCTAGCATGCCCTTAGTCTCTTGACTTTCTTCATAGTTTTCTTGTCTTATGTTCATCCCTTCAACTTTAGAAATAATCCTTGGACAATCCTCAACCTCATGACCAATAAACTTGCAAAAAAGACAAATAGGTCCTACCTCAGGACATTCCTTAGCCATATGTCCCAGCCTTCTACAATTATAACACAAATTCAATCCTATTTTTATTTTAAATGTTCCCCAACCTTTTATGTACTGGGCACTTCCCTTAGGATCATAGTGATGGACCTGCAATCTGCAAAAAAATCATCTAGGTTCCTGCATCCACTTATTAGTCCAAAAACTCTCTCTATGCATAGGAATAACATATCTTTCTTCATTTCCATTAAATTTACTCAAATCAACTCTTTCTTTCAACTATGCCCTAACTTTCAAACTAGGAAAAAATCTATTAACATAGTTAAATTCATACTTTCAAAACAAAAATTTTCACTTTTACTTCTCTTACCAAAGCTCAAAGCTTGCTTCTTTTTAGGATCTCACCTTTTTTCTCCAGAGAAACTTACTTTCTTGGCACAACGCTTCACAAGTCAAGTAGAGTACTACACACTTCAACAGATGATCTATGCACAAAGCTTCTCTTTTTCTCTACTTCAGTTCCCAACAATCCCAGTTTCAATTCTCGACAACGGTACCATTTGTTGGCACAGGGGAAGAACCAGGGTTCAACACTTAACAACACACCAACAAAACCCTGAATACTGACCCTTTTGGCAATGCCTGCAAAGTAGGAAAAGTCTCACCTGAGGTAGAAGTAGGGCGGGTTACAGGACGCAGGTGTTTGTAACCAGGCTAGGACACAGATCTATGATAACAACACTTCGTAGGATATTATGTTAACTCTTAGGAAGTGACATGCATTAGTTTATTAACCATATTATCATCAGAGAACATAATCAAAGATAGATCGATGCATTAGCAATGAATGATTATATACCCTAAGCACTTAGCATGATAAGTTATATCTAGCATTCATTTACCCTCAACACAAGTAAAGCACTTAAGCAACAATAGATATATCTATTACACAGCATAATCAAAGCACTAACCAAATTTATGATAGAAACAACATAGCACAAAGAAAAGCATAAGACACCAGATATACATGGTTCACCCTAGTGTGGGGCTACTTCCACCAACCACTTTTGCTCTTTATTATTCGTCTGAATCTTACATTCATTCACTCCTATGCAATAAGACATAGAGTCAAGCTTCACACCAGATAGGAGATCTGCACACCGAGAACTAGATCATCCTTCCAAAAATAGGTCAAGCCACAGAGCCAACTCTCTATCGAGCACAAAGCCTTAACACACATACATTCCTTTTCACAAAGAAACTCTGTCCACACAGAAATACATTCACTTTCTTTGCTTTCTATCTAGCCAACTACTTCTACAATACCTTCTTCTTTATTTATATTTAACAAACCCTTACAATAAAGCCTAATCATGGGAAAATCCCATGGGCCGACATCCCATAAACCCGTTAAAAAGTCCCTAGAGGAAGGTTTGTTGGGTCCACTTAACCCTCAAAATCAATGATATCTGCGATGTCAGCTCCGCCTGGGCACTCCTTCCTCGACCAACATGTCAAGGTCCAAAAGTGGGTCAAAGATGAGAGAGTTTCCCAAAAAATTGGTCGAGGGCCAACAACACATTTCAAAATGGAGGATAAAAGGGAAAATTAGTGATATTTGTAGTAAATTAAAGACAACTCAAATTTCTTTTCTAAAACAGAGTTTCAATAGGAATAGTATCAGTTTGCAATGCCAATATGGTATGCAGTTTTACCTTAATTCTACAAATGATTAACCATATTCCTCATATCTGATAGGGATATCATACAATTTGTTAAGACGATGTTTCAGATGAATGCCTAAAATCTGGATTTCGACCATCTGGAAAAAGAGGATTCACAACGCCTAGTTCGCAATGCATAGTGGTGATGTAGAGTCAAATCAATCAGTTCGCAATGTTGAGGTATTAGTGGGACATATGGATTGTTTGCAGAGGAAATTATAAGGTGAGGTTGAGATAACAGTATTGAATGGTTGGAAGATTTTAGAGTGCCATAGAAGTGGGTTTGAAAGTTGGCAGAAAATGGGCTTGAACAGTTCGTAACGCCCGTAATTTCAGCAACATAAACTCCTCTTTCAACCTTTGAACAGTATCCAGATCATCAAGGAATACCTGATACAACTGGGTTTGATGTTGGTGCTTTGTGAACCTGATTTGGTCTATTTGAGAGGCATCCAAACTCGAAGTCTCCTTCAACTAATTTGCAATGCCAGTCTGTAGTGCCAGTTTGCAGCACCAAGTTCAAAATCCAATAGCGCGCTTCAAGGGAACTGTTAGAAATGTTTGTGACATAATCCTTGAAAATCTTATTAAATGAAGGCGTTGAAAACCAAAAAATTCCCCTTGACACGTTTCTTAGTTGCAATAATGAAACATAAGTGCATGAGGTATTCATAGGTATGCTGTGAACTTTCCTGTTGAGTTGTCAAAAAATACACTTGACCATTTCATGTGCTAACAAATCCCGAAATATATGGTCTTGGATTACCACAATAAAAACAAAATCCAAATTTCGTCAACAAGTTCCATATTGCATGCAGTGTCATCTATAGGTTTCATATCATGTGCATATTCATCAACAAGTTCTAGATCATGCATAGAATCATCAACAAGCTTCATATTGTACACATATATAGTCTTTGTTCCAGCTAAAATGAGATTTTATAAATAACAAAGTTCTGGCACCAAAAATTACAAAAAGGATTATGTGGCATATCAAATATAAATGCATAGTCTCTATAAGCCTCATGATCATCTAGATCGTGGGATTCTCGTTGCCAAGGTGTAATAAAATGAAATGTCCATCAAATATGGTATTTTGTCTTTGTAAATGACTTTGTATGTTATATAAGTATAACAATTTGTATGAAATGGAACAGTAAAAATGAATGTGGAAAAGAAATACTCTTTTGTTGTTAATGTACAATTTTCATATCTAGATGAATTGCACTTGAATAAAGTTTAGTATACTGAAAATTCTTTAAGTGATGGAGTGTGTTTACAATGTTAACTAGAGAAAGAAAGGGCCCCTTATTTTTGGTAGCACATTGTTTAGTTTTATTTTATCAATTTTGTGAAGTTTTGTAATTATTGTTGTTGATTTTTTATCTACATTTAATTATTATGGTGTGCAGATTTGACATTCAATTACCAACTTAAAATTAAACAACCATAGACTAATTTGTATTCCAAATATACCAAATAGAGAACTTTTGCAAGAAGGTTCAAACCTTTAAACTTGAACACTTGATATAACATAGTGGTGAAATCGTTGTTGTGAAGTTGTTGCAATATTTATTTATTTCTTAAATTCATTTCTCATAATATCTCTATTTTTTTAGATACGATAAAGTAGTGATTTAAGTTGGACATAGAATAAGATAGTAAATATGCATATTTACATTAAACACTATAAAAGAACTAATTTTGCATATATTGTGCATATTATTTCTCAAGTTAAACTTGAACCCAGGTTGACAATTAAATGAACAACTATTTAGATATGTTAACTTTGAAATAAAGAAGACATGTATAAATTGATCGTCGGGTACTTACTATTCTCGAATATGGAAATGAGAAATGGGATTGGACAAAGGAGTAATAACGATGATAATTCCTTGTAAATGGATGCACTGAATATGTTGGAGATAAGGGCCTAAAATATGGATGTGAATTTGGACCCACAAGATGATGGGATGACGACACCATACAAACATTGGATGAATTTGGTTGGTTAAATATAGGGGGAGGCCCATAACACATACCAAGTAATTCTAAGTCTTTGTAGACTCTAGGGATAATTGCAGAAAGAGAGGTGTTCAATTGGCTCCCATCCAAGGAAGATAGAACCTTATTAATGTAGAGTTGAGTCTTAGAATTTTGGTAGGTCAACTAATCAATGGTGATATTTTCCCTTTACGGGAGAAACTCATCATACAAAATATCAAAGAGGAAATATCTTTCATATCATACATAAAGATACAACCTAAGAGGATGTTATAGTCCAAAGTTTTATCTATAACCTAAATTTCAATTAACACTTGCTTAGTTTCCAATTGGATGGGATAGTTCTAATATAACCCTTTTGATTGAGAAGGCCTACCATCATACAAATGAAGGGAAATGGTTGATGGAACAAGCTTGAGTGAACCTAAATTCTTCCAGACTTGGGATGACATGAGGTATCTAGATGCACCTTCATTAGTGATACATAAATGAATAATGATATTCTTCATGGACACTAGAATTTTTGTAATACCCCAAGGTCGATCCCCTGTTGAATTGTAAACATGTTTTGTAGGCTGGTGAGCCAAGTGATTATAATCTAGGAGGATTATGTGATGCTAGGTCATTGAGCCTATTTTTGTATATGTAATTATGCATATCATTAATATAAAATACATCGTTGTGTGTATACCGATCACGAAGAAAGATTTATGGGGGACTAAACTCCACTAAGTGGGGGAAGGGGCTAATAGGCTAGGAAAAAGGGGCTAAGCTTGAGGGATTAACCCTAAGGGAATATTATAATATATTTTCCTAAAAGACTAAGGTTTGGGGAAATAAATCCTGTTATCCTAAGTTCCTATGGGAAGGGGAGCAAATGAGGATTGGAGATCATACAACTTCATGAGGACGGGTGTCTAATTTAGAACATGCAGTTTTATGTGGGAAATTAGTTCATTGTGAGGGTTCATTAGACATTCTTCCCATTCTCCCCATGCAGTTATGCACTCAGGCACGAGTCATTCTTTCCATCATTGAACTCCTCCATCGTCGACCTTTTAACTGGAACACACTACTCACTTGAGCATGTACCCTTCCTTAATGGTTTTCGTTGCTACCATCATTTGTCCCATACCCGAGTTCTGTTGTTTCCACTGCCTTTAGCCGTTTGACTTAGGAGCTAGAAAAAATAAGTAGGTTATTGGGCCTGTGGTTTTAAGAGGCGGGTTTCCAAGCCCGTGGATTGAATAAGAAGGTTGTTAGTCCTATGAGAAACTCTCTCCAAGTGAGAGAGGTTGTTGGGGAGGTGAAGTCTCGTAGAAGGAGCCCAACAACAGCTACAAAACTATGAGAATTATTATCCAGCCTATTGATGAAACCCTAGAAGGGAAGTGGAGCAACCAATGGACTGTTGGACAGTGAAGGTGTATACTTCCTAGGGTGGGATGGTCATGTGGGGAATGAGAGTCTGTGAATTGTGGGCATAAGTTGGCCCTTAGGAGGGAATCCTTCCTTTTGTATTGTGCAACTTTCCATAGTCTCAGCCTAGCTTAGGAATCCCTTTCCCTGGTGGAGTTTAGTCCCAGCTCGGGGGTGGCCCACTACTAAGATTGATGAGAAACATGGTCTAGGTCTAGAAGGTTCATGGAAGGTATGCATGCAGTTGGTGGTCTTCTCATAAAAAGATAAGTACCATCTCTATGTTAATTTATATATTGTGTACCGTATACATGTCATGATATTTATAATGTTTCATGTGTGAGCTGTTTGTAGAAAATGGTTATGATTTATGCATAAAATTGTGTATTAGTAGAATGCATTTTATTGTTGAATTTATATGTATGATGTTCCGTAAAGAGATTTGTATAACATAACCTAGTAGGTATAGTCCTTGGCTTGCACATTTCTGACCATCAGAAATAGAGTGAGAAGTTTTATTTCAAGTGTCTTTCGCCAACAAATGGAAAAGAGCTTGGAAAAAGAAGTATTGTGGTAGTGTGTCCGCATCCTAGGTTTCTAGGGGATGTTATAATTTGGTATCAACGCTCAAATTCAATAGAATTGGGGGACGCTACAAATTGGGACTTCAAGATTTCGAGAGGAATTCCATTCTAGACACACTTCAACCAATTTCCCTGAAATCTGGAGTTAATCTAGACTATTCTTGTTTAAGGACATGTGTCAGCATATCATCCTACTCATAGTTTTGATAGTCAGGGGGTTGTGTGGTGTTTCAACAGGGAAATCCTATGAAGTCCCAGAGCCCCGAAGCCCCAAAGCTCTAAAAGACCCGTAGTGATTCTCAGTCATATATCATTCAAGAGAAGGTGGACCGTTGGATTTTCCCAAGTGGTTTGGTGGTTCAGTGTTCGGGGAAATCTATTGGAGATTGTGTGGAGTAGAGTTTCATTGAAGTCCTGAAGCTAAGAGAATCAATTGTTTGGCAGTCGACAGTTCGACAGTTTTGAAAGAGTGTTGATGAGAAGAAATATCTGAAGTCCCGAAGCTACGAAATGCAATTGTTCGACAGTTGACAGTTCGAGAGTTTTGAAAATGTGTAGATGAGAAGATATCTTTCGAAGTGACAAAATCACATAACATCGGGGTGACATGGACCTACCCTAAGCCTACCACATCTCACTTGTTTTTGTACCAGTTATTAGCCCTTATTACCATTTGGGACTTACCACGTGTCACCCATCAATGGGGCCATGTGTCACTACATTATTTGATAGTCGAGCAAAGGAGATCGTCAAGTTCGTCAATTCGGTGTCCGAAAGGAATGAAGTGTGATGAATATGAAAAACCCGAAGCTCCAAAGAGTGAAGTAAATCCTCATCATTGATCAGAGAAGACACACAACAGTAGATCCCATAGTCTGTAGACTTAACACTCTATAGGATTCAACGGATAAGAAGTTGAGGTCAAGGACTCTAGAAGGCATGAAGGTCAGATTCCATATCGACCGTTGATCATAGAGGATACGTGGTAGAAGATCCAATAGTCTGGAGACTTAGCACTCGAAGGATTTCGAATGTGGATAGTCTAGGAATTCCAAAGCCTGGAGTCTCGGAGTTGATCATGGTCGTTGGTTACCGAGAGGGAGTGTTCCATTGATTTATTGTATGGTGATCAGTGCCAAAAACAATTCTAAGCTCGGAGTTACGAAGCTACAAAGCGCTGAAGCACCATAGATCCGAAGAAGCACCTATTCAATAGTTCGTCGGTCCAACATTTAGGAGGTATAGAGTGTGCGAGAGTAGGATCTCTCGAAGCCCAAAATGTCGAAGTACCAGAGTAACATATTGTGATGTGGCATGATGACATCACTTGGGGTGATGTGGACCTCCTCTAGGTGTGCCATGTGTCATCTAGTTTGGTACTTTTGACAGGCTCTGTTGTACCAATAGTGATATGACATGTGTCACTTGGTGGTGGGGCCCCGTGTCACCACCATAATTGAAGACATTTGTAATAAGTGGACCCTGGAAGGTTCATAAGTTCAAAAATACTAGATCAAAAAGGGGTGATATTATGATTGTTGTGCTACTTATATGTGTAGTATAATTCACTCATTAATTATCAATCTGGGATTCGTACTCAACAGAGTTACAAAACACCGGTAAGGAAGGTAATTCTAATGTCATAAGTATAGAACTATTCTAGATTATGCATGCTGGAAACAAAACAAACTAGCAAATCAAAACACACTTTGGTTGTCTTTCACAGAGAGGCTATCTACTCCATTATGGCACATGCAAGTATGAGATAGAGTTCTTTTGACAGATCAATTATGCTATTTGACCAAGAAAACTAACTATGCAATCACACTTCTGAAAGGGAAATCACACGTCAATCATCAAGACATAGCATGGGTAGTTCAATAGTCAATATACTGAGTATGTTGTGGTTCACAATGTGTTGTTGTGAACTTCACTAGTTCTCCTTCAAATATGTCTGACTAATCCTACCAACATTTATGTCCATGAAACGAAATCAAATTCACAAAAATAGAAATAGAGCATATGCAAAAAAAATATCTCTAAGCAATCGAAACCTAAAATGAACTATACTGCTATCATCTGAAAAGATCAAAGCTTCAGCTAGTCTAACATTTATACTATTGAAATGAACTGCTAACACTAATTTATAAGGATGCTGACCTTTGTTGGGAGGTGGGTCCTTGCCGCTTCAACAGGTCAGTGACTGGAGTCTACAGTAAGCTTTCTTTCAATCCACACATTCCTCTTACTCAAATTTCAAAACATAGAGTTAAACTATGCTAACAACTCAACTCACATTCATTCATAAATGATCAAGACCTGGAAATAAATGACATCCTTCTATTAAACTTCATCTAAAAGTATGTTCTGCAATATGTAACATTGCTTCACATACTGTGTTATGCTAACTCTCTACTACCTCCACCATCCTTGCCATGACTATTTAAACAGTCTTAGTCATGAAACACAAGGAGGTGAAATATTTAGCAGATCAGTCAATTGTCAAATTTATATATTCGGTTACATATTTTAAGCTTCATCCTCATGACACGAAGTGTATGAGGATGAAGCAATAAACAAACTAGCTTAACATAACCTTGCTAGAGCTTTGATGATTCAACAAACATCCAACAATTATCTTGGGTACGATCTGGAGCTAAACTTGGTATATTCTGCTTCTTGTATTGGTACCGGATCGTGACAGGTGAGATTATGTAAATGGTATCAGATCCGAACAATATGCAAGTGGTTGGTACTAGACTAGAATAGTCTATGGCCGTTGGTACTGGATTGCGACAGTGGATGGTTCGGTATCGAATCTAAATGGAAGGTGTGCTTAGTACCGGATTTAGACAGTGGTGATTTGGCACATAAGTACCAGATGGTTGAGCTGATACAGAAATGTTGGACTCATTTAGAGGCCAAAGGTTATACATGGAAATTTAAAACATTAGTACATGAAGCATTTAGTCTCCTAGCTCAATAAACCACAAAATGCACAAATTCAATTATACTTTACCTTATGACCTCATCAATGGCTAATGGTAGTGTTCTTTGTCATTTATCCAAGTTTAGGTAAGCCAAAACGGTATAGATGAGGATTATAATATGGTAGTGGGGATGTCAATTTAGAGGCTCAACATTCCCCCATGCCAAAACCATTGCATGTCCTCGTGCAACTGAAACAACTCAAAAATTTTCAAAATTTGAGACTCCATTCTTTACTTATGTGGATCAATGATGTTGATGGTTGAGGCTTCTTCTTTCAGCTCCCTTTTTATGACCCTAATGTATTGTAAGAGTCTTAGTACCTTCTTGAGCTTATTATAAGTCTCTTCATGGTCATCTTGAAGTTGCTGGCTGGTTGCCTTCAATTGTTTGTTTTCCTTTTTGATATACCTGTCCAGTAGTTGGTATTCCTTCACTTCTTGTTTAAGTTCTTGGTTTTGTTTTTGCAGCTCCCCAATCTTTTTCTTCATATGTTCTTTTCTTAAGGTTCTTGTTGACCCCATTGTTTCTAGCTGGATGTATTCTCTTTCCTCCACTTCCTCCCTCATCCCACATAAAGTAATAGTAACTTGTTCCTTAGTCAAGCTAGGGATGTCATCCTGGACTGATAGGCCTTCAAAAGGGGAGGTAAGATATATTGGTTCTTCATGTGTATGAGGACTGACAACTGCTTTTCCTTTCTTTTCCATGCTCCTTGTGGTTCTTTTACAAGGGGGTAATGGATCAGAGGTGATCACAAGCTTCCTTTTATTCTTTTCTGTTCGTGGAATGGTTACGGGGGTTTGTTCTTGTTATCACCCTATAAGTTATAGGATCAACTGGTGACTGGGATATTATCTGTCTCTAGTGTTTTTGTTGACAAATGATTTTTCATTCTGCAAATAATTTGAAAAGAAAAAGAAAAAAGAAAGAAAAAGAAAAAGAAATGAGAAAAGAAAAAAGGAAAAAGAAAAGAAAAAAGAAAAAAGAAATAAAAAGAAAAGAAAATAGGGCATAAAAGAATTCAATAAAAGCCCCATGCAATAATAGTAACTTGGTCCATACCTTTCAAGCATGGCCAAGTTCTTTTTTAAATTTCATGTTGATAGGGTAGTGAATGGATTTGGCTAAATAGTTTAACCTTAGCCAAAGTGTCTAGGTAGATTAGTGAATAAATATGACTATACTATCTAATCCTGGTCAAATAGCCCCAGGGTAGAGTAAATTCCTAACCCAACAGTCTAATCTGGGTTAACTGTCATAGAAAATAGGTTAGAATATAGGTTAGATTGCTTTGTTTCTTCATTTCAATAAGATCTAGTTTGATGTAAGTGTTGCACCATGTTTTCATATGCTTAAAAATATCATTTGCCTAGCCCCATGGTGGTCTCTACTTCAAAAACCTTGGAAAAACCCATAAAACGCCTTTATCCTAAGTTTTCTCAGCGCATGTGTTTTCCGCTCCCCACTTACGCTCCCTACACATACCAACGGTCCTGATCACGGCGCCCAGATCTACGGTGTACGAAGCATTCCAAACCCCCCTGACCGTTCTTCTTTTAACCGCGGGGAGGGGGGGGATTCTGGAATCACTGATAACATTTGCACGCATCTGGATGACCCAGGATCGAGCGCTTAAATCAACGGTCAATATTAGATTACGGACCCCCTCGTCCATTCTACCTTTAATGGAAGGGGGGTTCCGGAATGAGTGATAAAAGATGCACAAAGATCTGCGGCCAGGAAAAAGGCGCGTAAATCAACGGCCCAAAATAGATTTCGGACCCCCCCGGATGATCTGCCTTTAACCGAGGGGGGGGTCTAGAATAGAATCTTTCCTCTAGTGGGCCCCTCTCTATATGTGGCATCGTTTTAATGGCCCTGAGTTCCATCACCATATGCTATCTGACATACCTCCGTCACCACTGGATGTCACCCTCCACAGTTCCCGAACTAGTCATGTCCCATAAATGTTGTCAGTCCTTCCCCCCTATTTGCTTGTGGCAAGCCCCTTATTATGAATTTTACCTCCAATCGATAGCCTCCATGTCACTCATCTGTATCCCTCAGCCACCGTCACCCGCCATCTCATCCTCAAGTGGTTCGTTGGCCATTTATTACTGGATAACCTATCCATTATCCAGCTGACCTATCTCCCATGCCCAACCGACCCCCGTTTAAATAAAACTACCATTATTCCCCTATTTTCATTATTCACCCATCGCACCAAAGAAATTCATCGCTTACTCCTCCGTTACATTCTGTTTCCCTCATCCACAGTCAGTCGTCCCCACTAATGTTGTGTTATATTGCAGGTACTGTTGCAGAAATGGCGCAAAAATCCAAACAAGAAGAAGGAGAGCAGAATCCATTTCTCTCGCCTCCTGTCGACCTGGACAAGATCCCACTGGTCGACAAAGATCGATTAATCGCAGATACCAAATGCGATTTTGATTTCTCAGACCTCCAGTCATGGCTCAGGGAAGTTTTCCTGGACCAGAGTGATGAAATTGGACTCTGGGAGTCCAATTTACCCCTCTGCCTCTTTCCCCAGATCCACCATTTTCCCGAGTTCGCTCTGAAGTGTCAAGCCCACTATATTTACGAACAAAGAGCCATCATCTCCTCGTCCGGAGAAATCCTATTTCTCATCACACCCGAATCCATAGACCAAATGATGCAAATCCCCCGAGCCGACTCTGCGTCTCCCTTCCACCTGGAAATTCTCACAGAATTATACCAGAAAATGACCTTCCCCCAAAGAGCTCAAATATTCGAGCTTTTCCTTCCCCTGTCCACTCAATTCCCCTCCACAAATCCTCCTTACCCGTTGTCCATGTTCTCCACTAAGGGAAACCAGGTCATTTCATCCCTTTGTGCTTTGTTAGGATATTATTCTGACCAGTGGGTAGATGAACCCATTCTGGGCTTTTTATCCATCTTCTCTGCAGATGAAAATCCCACCACCTAGTTTGATTTCATCACATTCTTGGCATACAATATTCACGAACAGTTCGTGAATTTTGGCACTAAAGGCATGTTTAGATATTCATCAGTACTAGCATACCTATTCGTCTTCTTCCAGGTGGATAAATTTGGCTTCTCCATGCAGAAGATGGATGGAGATGGTAAACCTCAGGCAGTCATAGTGTGGACCTCATTGCTAAAGCAAAACTCCACTGACTTCAATTTCAAAGAGTTCATCAACCAATTCTACCACCCTGTGGTAAGCATGTTAGGCGGCAGGCCCGAGCCTCGAATAAATGACAAAGTCCAGAGAATCCTTCATCTCTCGGACAACACAAAGACCGGGGATTGGTATCTGTATCAAGCTTACACAAAGATCAGAGTATACGGGTGCGAGTTGGCACTGTATAAGTTTCCCAAGTATCTTCCTGGCAGGATTTTTGATTTAGAATACATAAGGCAGATCGTAAATTCCGATGACAGCCACTTTGTGTCATTGAAGAAAAAGAAACAACTAAGAATCAAGGGGCAGATTGGCTCTTTCATATGCAACAATCGTGGTGTTGGGAAAGAGGCAGACAACATGCTGAGGGAGATGAAGTTCTCCATGAGCTTCCCATGGAATTATGATCCTTGTGGGGTCATCTTAGGGATGAGGGTCAAGAACAAAAACATTCCATATATTCATGAGCCCAGGCCTGAGATTGAAAAATTTGCAAATCAGACAGTGTGGGAGCCTAACACATTGGTTGAAGTACAATAGCAGGATCCCCCAGCCACTGTGTCACAAACATCCACGCCACAGGTCCTGACGGAAAAAAGGCTTCGACAAGATTTATCTCTGCCTGTCACGGAGGTATCATCCGAAGAGTTCCAGCTGCATACTAAGAGGCCCAAGACTTCGTTAGTCCCTGGCCCAACCGGGGAAAAAGAAGCCTCGCCTACCACAGTGACCAAGTCTATTATTCCACCCTTCAGTTTGAGCCTCCATAAGGCCATTACCCCAGCAATGACAGAGAAATCTACAGATCCTCCATTGACCACCCAGCCAGGCAAGGGGGGACCGAAGCTGAGTATTTTCGAGAAGTACGAGCTGATCAAGAAAAATAACCAGACTCTTACCAGCAGTACTTGCGCTCAGTTTTGGAAGAAGACATCGACTGCACAGCATAGGCTGCTGTCTTCATTTGATACAGAAATGGGAAAAATGCACATGGCCTTCCTCCAGAAATAGGTACCAAACCCCAAAGTGATCATTGATTATAAAAGGGTCACCTTCAAATTTCAGATGAAGGACGTGCATCCGGCCGATCAAATGGATCTGCACAAGCAGACAAGGGAAATGGTTTTCTACACGCTGGCACATGCTTCTACTGCTGCTTCAAAATTACAGGTGTCCCTAAACAATGTTCAAACACAACTCAAGATGGAGAAGATTTCATCCTTTGCAAAGGACAATAGGATCAAAACTGTGGAGGAGCTGGTCCTCAAGATCGGTTATGATCCTTCGAACGTCAAAGAAGCGGAGGAAATGATAAAGAAGAAAAATGCTGACATAGCCTCCTTGAGAAAACAACTGAAACTCCCTCCCACAGAGGATTCGCAAGCGAAGGAGATAGCAGAGAAAGAAGGAGAGAAAGATGAGATGCTAAAGCTGCTCATGGAGCAGAATGCACAGCTCAAAGAAATGGAAGCTGAGATGGAGAAACTGTTAAAGGAGAAAGAACAGCTGAAGCCAATGGAATTCATTCCATTGAGTGCCATTCCGATTTCGGGAGTGAGTAGAGCATCAGTGGCAGAAATCCCATCCGCGACTCCATTGACATCACAGGAGAAAACAACCAACCTGGCTAAATCCATGGAAACGATGAACTTACAGGAGACAGAGATCAACAAGCTTAAAAAGGAAGTTGAGAACCTTCAGGAACTCAAAGCTTCCTTCCAGACCATCCTCTCCAAGGAAAAGTAGGTGACAGAGCAGCTCAAGAAGGAGTTACAACAACTCCGGAAGTAGACAGTTGCAGGAAAGACTTTGGCCGAGGTTAAAGAGAATGTATGGACAGACATCACTAAGTCCATGAATGAAATATGGCCAATGATCCAGATCATGTTCGAGAAGAATGAGTTGGTGCTGAGAAGCAAACAGGCCATCGAGAATATCAGAGTAGAATTGGGAGACATGCCAACACAAGCGAACGAGATCATCAAATTCCTCAATTCTAAGACCAGGGAAGAGCTGGAAGAGCTGAAGATTGAAGACAGAACAAAGACCATCCTTGAGGTCAAAAGAGTTTTGACCAAGAGAGGATTAACGATTCAGTTTGAAGAAAAGGTTCAGGCCATGGACCTGGGGGTACAAATATTCTTCAGTAAGATTGAAGCTCTCCAGAAGAAAGGTCTTCCTGGTCTGAAAGTGATCAATGATAAATTGATGACACTCCTAGACTACAAGAAGAGACTAGACGAAGTGGCTAAGGACAGTTCAAAGTTTTCAGGCATACAAGGGAGAATCACCGGTAAGGAATTCCTGGATGCCCTTTAGTGGGACATCAGTATCCAACACGAGATTCGATACATATTCCTCACCAAGCCTACATTCGCCAAGTATACAGAAATGGACGAAGTGTATCGAAGACTTCTCAAAGTCAACGTGCCCAGTCATCTCAGATGGGAGGAGCTCTATGATCTGATCGATTAGTAGATGAGACGTCCCAGTCCAGTCAGCTATCCAGTCAGATGAAGTCATGCAGAAGCTTCATCAATGGCCTACCCAGAAATCAGCATGCAGTTACACCACATCACCAAGCAGTTCCTAGATTTAGGAATTTTTTTAAGTTAGTTAGGCTAAAAATAGATTTAGCATGTCCTGATCATTAATGACAGGATCTTTGTAATTTGAGTTATAAATACTTCACCTTGCGAAGTATTGAGGGTTGTTGATCCTCACACCCTAACGCTATCAGACTGTAATATTTTGAAGAGATCTTCCATAAATAAAAAGGAGGCACTTTTACAGGATTCTTGTGTGTATTCACGGGTGGCGTTTTTCTCTCTAAGTTGAATGTTGTTCTCGCTTTGTCATCATTTTGTTTTCTGAATCTAATATTTAAGAGTAACGAACATTGCAGGATTTATCTCGTATACCCTATTTCTGGCTCGAAAGATTTAATGTTTTATCTTCTGGTGTTTTCAATAAAGAAATTATTAACTACTTCTTTGTTGGAATTATCTTTCTCATCTTTTCTGCTAATCATCATTTAAGCTAGTAAAAGATCCAGTGACTATATTATCTCGCCCTGTGAAAGTTTTCCCTTTGCATTTCTGGTTTGTATTTCATTTTTTATTAAACACAGACCCCATAGCCCAATGGATGTGTAGACCGTCCCAACCAATTCGAAAAAACACTTTGACAATGGAAACCGAACTATTTCTTTACCTAGCCTAATATCCGAAATTTGAAACATAGCTAAATCTAATAGAGAGATCCCTCTCTGAAGTTGGAAGGGCTAGATCCCAGCTTCAAAAGTGGTTGGATAAAGTTACCTTAGTAGATTTCTTCTGTTGTCAGCCTCTAGGAAATTTACCAAGTGATAACATAGTGGTGACTCCACTAGGGACGAACATATAAATTTATAATTTCACGTTTTGTCTTTCCCCTAAAATAACGTTTTGTTCCTGGAATATTGTGAATTTGAGAAGAAAGTAATGTTTAGAGGTTAATCAAACTTTGTACATATTATTTTCAGACTCATAAAACTAAAAATTAGATATATAGAAAATCAAAAAGAAATCTGGCTCCCAAGAAAGTTTATACTCGATCTCATCCAGACCCAGAACCTGCGATAGTGACAGATAACCTAAAATAGTTACTCCGGAAAAAGACCTTTGCTGAAGGCTCAGTGAGTCATATTCCCCTTCATAAGTCCCTTTCCTTTTCAGGGAAACCCATTACCTTGCAAAACCCTAACCTTGACACCTTTTCCCAACAGAGCCTGGTTAGAACACGGTCTTATAGTTTTGTGACTGAACTCATTTTTGACCCAACCGTTTTGCAGCCCCAAACCCCTGAAGTCTTGTCTCCCACTCCTAAACCACAAACCACTCACTCGCTTCTATCCAGTCCCTCCTCTCCCTCGTCCTCGACCACAACTTCACCGATAATCCAGTTTGTTATCCCACCTCCTCCACACATCATGGCAGCTCAATATGCTCCCTTGGTGTTGACTCCACCTCTTCATGCCATGCTCCAAGACTATCAAACTAGACTTCCATAGTTTGATGCAACAGGACCCTTGAGCACACAACAACATGTAGATAAAATGAATGATTATTATGATCTGCATGAATTAGACGAAGCTGACATTCAAATGAGATTGTTTTCCCAAAGTTTGACAGGTGATGCAAAAAAATGGTACAAAGGGTTGCGCGCCGCCTCAGTCCTTGACCTTACTGCATTCCAAAGGAGTTTTCTAGACAGATGGGAGGTAAAGAAAAACTCTCTGCAAATTTTGTCAGAATATGAAAATATCAGAAGAAATCAAGGTGAGACAGTGCAAGATTACTGCACTCGTTTCAACAACCTGTACAATGCAATCCCAGTTGAAATCAAGCCTCCGCAGGGTTTGGCATTGATAAAATTCCCCGATGGTTTTGAAGCTGACATGTCATACCAACTAAGGGAAATAAATTCTACCACCCTGGAGGACATGCAGAAAAGTGCTATAAGTGTGGAGGCCAATTTGTTGGAAAAAAGGGCACATCAGAGGTCATAGAGGAGAGTCACAATTAAAGAAGAACCTTCCACGTCGACCTCTGATTCAAAATTGGATTCTTTGGCCCGAGCAGTGGAAAGAATGATGGAAAGACTTACTGTGTCAGACAGAAACCCTCCAAGAGAAAATCCACCAGCTCCTCAGGTTCGAAACCCTAACTTTAGGAGAAACCCTCCTCAAATTAGACAGAGAGATCCTAGGGATCAAAGAGAGCAGAGGGGTCCCGATCAGCAGACCAGACCTCCTCTATAAGAAAATTATGCTGATGAAGGGGAGGAAGTAATCGAAGAACTGGAGGATACTCACATAAATCTCATGGGAATTCACGATAACAAAGCTATTTTCCTTACCCAAGAAGAGCAAGAACTTTTTCTTCTCAATCAAACAAAAGTAAGTGAAGAAGCCGAAGATGCAGAACAGCAGGCATTCGAAAATGCCATTTTGGAGTTTCACCAACAGTATAATCTGCAGAGTAAAAAGATGGAAGGGAGTTCCCCAAAAAAGACGATTGAAACAAAGAAGGTAGTCGAAACCAAGAAGGCCTCTAAGCCATCTGCCGAGAAGATTCCTGAGAAGAGTACTATCGAAGTTCCTGAGAAGAAAAACCTTACCATTCTAAAAATATCGTCACAGCCCAAGGTTTCACCTACCACTCCACTAAGTACTTCCGGCCAGAAGAGTGTAGCAGACAAACCAGAATTAATGAGCCAAGGTAGAGATCTTACACCTTTCAGCCTTGAGGGGGAATTGGCCAAAGAAAAAATTCCCATCCCACTTACAGAGTTGATGAAGAAAGATGTTTATTGTTCACAGGTGATTAAAGAACTGACCATTGAACCTGACATAGGCACGAAGGCCTTAACCATTGGATCAACAAATCATTCAGACACTGTGAAACTCACTGATGATCAACCCGAACTTCTGTTCGGACCTAAAGTAGATGGTCAAGATGATACCGGTGAGGTCGCTCCTTTTTACATCAGTCTAAACATACACGACCTAATCTTGCATAATGCTATGATGGATTCGGGTGCTTCCCACAATCTGATGCCTAAAGCGGTAATGGAGAAACTGGGACTGGAGGTCACCAGACCTTACAAGGACTTACACTCATTCGACTCCAATAAAGTTAGATGTATTGGTTTGATCAAGGACCTGTGCATCACTTTGGTTCAGATTCTTGCGAAGAGCATGGTAATGGATGTGGTAGTTGCAGACATTCCCCCGAAGTATGGGATGTTTCTATCCCGGTCTTGGGGGGCTAAGTTGAAAGGAACCCTACAGCTAGATATGTCTTATGCCACTATCCCAGTTTTCAGGCAACAAAGAAGGCTATACAGAGAAACATTGATGAAGTACATGGTCAGTAGCCATGAAAAACCGCACAACTATCCCCTCTACTCTACACATTTTGACTTGGATTCTTTTATCTTGTACAATGACGGTGACTCAGAAGAACAAGACACTCAGCTGGGAGAAGATACATCTAGTCAGGATGAAGGCCAAGAAATCATCGAGGTAGCAAGAATGAAAAACATGATAACTGAAGAGTTACCCGTAGATTTCTGGAGCATGGATTTTGATGGAGCAGTGAGCAAAGAAGGAGCTGGAGTAGGAGTTTGGTTGCATAATCACAAAAACAGGTATTCAGAAAACCATTCTTACAAATTAAATTTCCAATGCACTAACAATATTGCTGAGTATGAAGCCTTGATGCTCGGTCTGAAGCTTTTGAAAAGAGTTGGTGCTAAATAGATTATGGTAAGAGGTGACTCTGAGTTGATAATCAAACAGATCAAAGGTGAGTACGCTACGAAACAGCCATGTCTTAGAGCTTATAGGAATGTTGTTCTTGATGCCCTTAGATGTTTTACTGAAGGTTACTTGCAGGTAATTCCGAGGGGACAAAACATTATGGCAGATGGATTGGCTACATCAGTAGCCACATGTAAGATTCATTTCCGCTCGACTCGCCCATACACTGTTGAGGTGAAATGCAGACCAACCGTTCCCGACAATATCAGGTACTGGCAAGTGTTTGGTAATGATGATCAAATCGAAGACTTTCTGCAGTGTAAAAACGATTTTGAATGTACAAATATAGATTTAGAGAGTGAAGATGAAAATGTAAATAGATCTGATTTTGATAGTGTAAATAACGTAGATTCAGGAGAATTAGGCAATGACAAAATGGATGTCGATGTTTTACATTTGAAAAGCAACGTTTTGCCTAGGGGTCTAGTTCCTTTAGAGGACTTGTTTGATTTTAACGATGTAGCCAAAAAACCCAAAATTGAAGCACATGGACAAGAGGTAGAAGACTGTAATATACGGACTGAAGAGAAACCCAGGATAGTCAAACTGTCTAAATCATTACCCCCAGAGAAAAAACTCAAATACATTGAGTTGTTCAAAGAATATTTGGATGTCTTTGCATGGGGTTATGAGGATTTGAAATCTTATGATACCAGCATCATACAACACAGGATTCCAATAAAAGAAGACCAAAAATCGTTTAGGCAGAAACTTAGGAGGATAAATCCCAAGTTTCTCCCTCTGATAGAAAAGGAGATTAAAAAAATGTACGATGCCAAAATCATAGTCCCATTGCGTTTTTCCAAATGGGTATCTAATTTAGTCCCTACACATAAGAAATCTAGGGAAATCAGACTATGCATAGATTCCGAAATATGAATAAGGTCTCCTTGAAGGACAACTACCCCTTGCCGAAAATGGACCACATCCTGCAAAGGGTGGTCGGATCCAGTCAGATTTCTCTGCTGGACGGGTTCTTAGGTTATAATCAGGTCCTAGTTCACCCGGATGACCAAGACAAAATTGCCTTCACCACACCATGGGGAACTTTCATGTATGTGAAAATGCCTTTTGGTCTGATGATCACAGGGGCCACATTCCAGAGAATGATGGATATCGCCTTCGTGGAAGAATCGGGTAAGTTTATTGTCGTCTATTTAGATGATGTAACTGTGTTTTCCCGATCGGATGACGAACACCTGCGACACCTTAGAAGAGTCTTCGAGAAATGTATAAGGTTTGGGATTTCGTTAAATCCTAAGAAAATCCTTTTCGGCCTAGAGGAAGGCAAACTGCTAGGACACATCATCTCCAAGGATGGAATCAAAATAGACCCCAACAGAATCAAGGCCATACAAAAATTAGAACACCCTAGAAACCTTAAAGAACTGCAATCTTTCATCGGGAGAATAAACTTTCTACGAAGATTCATTCCCAATCTGGCCAAGCTCCTTAGAAACATTACTAATATGCTAAAAAAGGATGTGAAAATAAAATGGGACTCTGAGTCCCGACAGTCTTTCGAACAAGTCAAACGAGCACTCACAGAGGCCCCTGTCTTAATCAATCCTGATTTTACTAAGGATTTTTATCCTTTTTCTTTCGCTTCCGAACATACTATAGCAGTGGTCTTACAACAAAAGAAGAACGAAGGGTATGAACAACCCATAGCTTTCTTTAGTAAAGCGTTGAGAGACGCTGCTCTGAATTACAAGATAATGGAGAAACAAGCTTTTGCCTTGGTAAAAGCTATAAAAGAATTTAGAGTCTACATTCTCCATTCCCACACCATAGCTTATGTTCTGAATGCGGTAGTAAAATACATTTTGACATAGGACAATCCGGATGGAAGAAGGGGAAAATGGATTGTTGTTATTTTAGAATACGATATAGAGATTAAGCCTACAAAACTAATCAAGGGTCAAGGCCTAGCAAAATTAATGGCTGAATCAAATTTCCATGCTCTTGACATTAATTTTCTAGCTGCAGCAGATGAACAGGGCGAGATGGTGACTCCAAGTGTGAGAGAGGTATTTCTCAACTCTCCATGGTATGCATACCTTATATTCATTTTACAAAATTTACAAGCTCCCCCTGGTTTGACTAAGACTAAAGCTAGATTTTTAAACTTGAAAGCCTTAAAATTCTGTATTCTAGAAGGCAATTTATATTGGAAAGATCCTGGAGGCATTCTGTTAAATTGTTTATTGAAATATGAAGCTGACAAAGTGTTACAAGAATTTCATGCAGGAGAATGTGGTGGCCATCTGAACTGGAAGGTCACAGCCAACAAAATACTCAGAGCTAGATTCTATTGGCCCACTCTATTTGTCGATGTACATCATAAAGTGACTGCATGTCATCAATGTCAGTTGTTTGAAGGGAAAAGGAAACTCCTTCCTCTCCCCCTGAAACCGATCTCAGTTGAAGCCCCTTTCCAACAATGGGGACTGGATTTCATCGGAGAAATACACCCCCCTTCTTCAGACCAGCACAGGTGGATTCTCACTGCCACCGATTATTTTACCAAATGGATCGAAGCAGTACCAAGCAGGCAAGCAACTGACTCTGTTATTATCAAATTCCTTGAAAATAATATATTGTCTCGCTTTGGATGTCCTAGAAAGATTATAACTGATAATGCAACTTCTTTTCGGTTGAAGAAGCTCATATATTTCTGCAACCAGTATCACATTGGTTTGGGGCATTCAACAGCCTACTACCCTTAGGGGAATGGGCTGGTGGAATCTTCAAACAAAACCTTGGTAAACATCATCAAGAAAACTTTGCAGGAAAACAAGAAATCATGGCACAACAAGTTTGTTTTCGCGTTATGGGCTATAGACTGACCACCAAAAGGTCAATTGGTATGTCACCATACCAGCTGTTCTATGGCACAGAGGCGGTTTTCCCCACTTCCTTAGGAGTCCCTATCATGAAGTTGCTTCAAGATGTACAAGCTGAGCCAAATGACTCACAGAGAAGGATCAACCAGATGATCCATTTACAACAATCTAGAGAAGAAGTGTTCAACAAGACTTAGGTGATCCAAGAAAGCATCAAGAAGATTTTTGACAAAAGAACCAAGGAAGACGATTTTGAACTAGGAGATTTGGTGCTGAAATGGGATGCCAGAAATGAAGACAAGGGAAAGCATGGAAAATTTGACAGTCTATGGAAAGGACCATACATGATCCAAGCTTTCAGGGGAAACAATGCTTTCTTGCTAAACAACGCTGATGGGATAGATTTGCCAGGAGGACCTGTAAATGGAAGAATGCTGAAACATTATGTGCCACCTCAATAGAGATTCGAGTTTTCACTCTCCATTGTACATACCATTTTTATTTTTATTTTCTCTCATGCATTTTCGGAGTGAAGAACATTAGTCAGTTGGTTGAAGCCCGAAGAGAAGGCCCTAAGCTGCTGACCATTGTTTCTCCAATTTTTTGAGAATAAAACCAACGAAGGCTACTAGGCATAAATTTTCAGAATGACAGGAACTAGGATTCTTGGCACTTCACAGGGAAAGTACCATCCCCAGGTGGAGTCGTTGTTATCACCCTATAATTTATAGGATCAACTGGTGACTGGGATATTATCTGTCTCTAGTGTTTTTGTTGAAAAATGATTTTTCATTCTGCAAATAATTTGAAAAGAAAAAGAAAAAGAAATGAGAAAAGAAAAAAGGAAAAAGAAAAGAAAAAAGAAAAAAAAATAAAAAGAAAAGAATAGAGGGCATAAAAGAATTCAATAAAAGCCCCATGCAATAATAGTAACTTGGTCCATACCTTTCAAGCATGGCCAAGTTCTTTTTTAAATTTCATGTTGATAGGGTAGTGAATGGATTTGGCTAAACAGTTTAACCTTAGCCAAAGTGTCTAGGTAGATTAGTGAATAAATCTGACCAGACTGTCTAATCCTGGTCAGATAGCCCCAGGGTAGAGTAAATTCCTAAACCAACAGTCTAATCTGGGTTAACTATCATAGAAACTAGGTTAGAATATAGTTTAGATTTCTTTGTTGCTTCATTTCAATAAGAACCAGTTTGATGTAAGTGTTGCATAATGTTTCATATGCTTAAAAAGATCGTTTTCCTAGCCCCATGGTGGTCTCTACTTGAAAAACCTTGGGAAAACCCATAAAACGCCTTTATCCTAAGTTTTCTCAGCGCATGTGTTTTCCGCTCCCCACTTACGCTCCCTGCACATACCAATGGTCCTGATCGCGGCGACCAAATCTACGGTGTACAGAGCATTCTGGACCCCAGGGACCATTTTGCTTTTAACCGAGGGGGTTCGGAATCGCTGATAACATTTGCATGCATCTGGACGGCCCAGGATCGAGCTCTTAAATCAACGGTCAATATTCGATTCCAGACCCCCCCGTCCATTATTCCTTTAATGGAAGGGGGGGGTCCGGAATGAGTGATAAAATATGCGCAAATATCTGCGGCCAGGAAAAAGACGCGCAGATCAACGACCCAAAATAGATTTCAGACCCCCCCGAATGATTTGCCTTTAACCAAGGGGGGGGGGTCCGGAATGGAATCTTTCCTCTGGCGGGCCCCTCTCTATACGTGGCATCATTTTAATGGCCCTGAGTTCCATCACCATCTACTATCTGACAGCCCTCCGTCACCACTGGATGTCACCCTCCACCGTTCCCGAGCTAGTCATGTCCCATAACTGTTGTCAGTCCTTCCCCCCTATTTGCTTATGGCAAGCCCCTTATTATGACTTTTGCCTCCAATCGATAGCCTCCACATCACTCATCCGTATCCCTCAGCCACTGTCACCCACCATCTCATCCTCAAGTGGTCCGTTGGCCATTTATTACTGGATAACCTATCCGTTATCCAGTTGACCTGTCTCCCGCGCCCAACTGACCCCCATTTAAATAAAACTATCGTTATTCTCCTATTTTCATTATTCACCCATCGCACCAGAGAAATTCATCGCTTACTCCTCCATTAAATTCTGATTCCCTCATGCACAGTCAGTCGCCCCCACTAATATTGTGTTATATTGCAGGTACTGTTGCAGAAATGGCGCCAAAATCCAAACAAGTAGAAGGAGAGGAGAATCCGTTTCTCCTGCCTCCTGTCAGCCTGGACAAGATCCCACTGCTCGACAAAGATCGATTAATCATAGATATCAAATGCGATTTTGATTTCTCAGACCTCCAGTCATGGCTCAAGGAAGTTTTCCTGGACCAGAGTGATGAAATTAGACTCTGGGAGTCCAATTTACCCCTCTACCTCTTTCCCCAGATCCACCATTTTCCCGAGTTCGCTCTGAAGTGTCAAGCCCACTATATTTCCAAACAAAGAGCCATCATCTCCTCGTCCAGAGAAATCCTATTTCTCATCACGCTCGAATCCATAGACCAGATGATGCAAATCCCCTGAGCTGACTCTGCGTCTCCCTTCCACCTGGAAATTCTCACAGAATTATACCAGAAAATGACCTTCCCCCAAAGAGCTCAAATATTCGAGATTTTCCTTCCCCCGTCTGGTCAATTCCCCTCCACAAATACTCCTTAACCGTCATCCATGTTTTCCACTAAGGGAAACCAGGTCATTTCATCCCTTTGTGCTTTGTTAGGATATTATTCTGACCAGTGGGTAGATGAAACCATTCTGGGCTTTTTATCCATCTTCTCTGCAGATGAAAAGCCCACCACCTAGTTTGATTTCAGCACATTCTTGGCAGACAATATTCACGAAAAGTTCATGGATTTCGGCACTGGAGGCATGTTTAGATATTCATCAGTACTAGCATACCTATTCATCTTCTTCAGGCGGATAAATTTGGCTTCTCCATGCAGAAGATGAATGGAGATGGTAAACCTCAGGCAGTCACAGTGTGGACCTCATTGCTAAAGCACAATTCCACTGACTTCAATTTCAAATAGTTCATCAACCAATTCTACCACCCTGTGGTAAGCATGTTAGGTGGTAGGCCCAAGCCTCGAATAAATGACAAAGTCCATAGAATCCTACATCTCTCGAACAACACAAAGACCGGGGATTGGTATATGTATCAATCTTACACGGAGATCAGAGTATACGGGTGCGAGTTGGCACCGTATAAGTTGCCCAAGTATCTTCCTGTCTGGATTTTCACTTTAGAATACATAAGGCAGATCATAAATTCCGATGACATCCACTTTGTGTCATTGAAGAAAAAGCAGCAACTAAAAATCAAGGGGTAGATTGGCTCTTTCATCTACAACAATCGTGGCGCTGGGCAAGAGGCGGATAGGATGATGAGGGAGACGAAGTTCTCCATGATATTCCCATGGAATTATGATCCTTTTGGGGTCATCTCAGGGATGTGGGTGAAGAACAAAAACATTCCATATATTCATGAGCCCATGCCTGAGATTGAAAAATTTGCAAATCAGACAGCGTGGGAGCCTAACACATTGGTCGAAGTACAATAGAAGGATCCCCCAGTCACTATGTCACAAACAACCACGCCACAGGTCCCGAAGGAAAAAAGGCCTTGACAATATTTATCTCTGCCTGTCACGGAGGTATCGTCTGAAGAGTTCAAGCTGCATACTAAGAGGCCCAAGACTTTGTCAGTCCCTGGCCCAACCGGGGAAAAAGAAGCCCCGCCTACCACAGTGACCAAGTCTGTTATTCCACCCTTCGGTTTGAGCCTCCATAACTCCATTACCCCAGCAGTGACAGATAAATCTACATATCCTCCATTGACCACCCAGCCAGGCAAGGGGGGACCGAAGCTGAGTATTTTCGAGAAGTATGAGCTGATCAAGAAAAAGAACCAGACTCTTACCAGCAGTACTTGTTCTCAGTTTTGGAAGCAGACATTGACTGCACAACATAGGCTACTATCTGCATTTGATACAGAAAAGGGAAGAATGCACATGGCCTTCCTCCAGGCACAGGTACCAAACCCCAAAGTGATCACTGATTATAAAAGGGCCACCTTTGAATTTCAGACAAAGGACGTGCATCCAGCCAATCAAATGGATCTACACAAGAAGACAGGGGAAATGGTTTTCTACACACTGGCACATGCTTCTACTGCTGCTTCAAAATTACAGGTGTCCCTGAACAATGTTCAAACACAGCTCAAGATGGAGAAGATTTCATCCTTTGCAAAGGACAATAGGATCAAAACTGTGGAGGAGTTGGTCCTCAAGATCGGTTATGATCCTTCGAACATCAAAGTAGCGGAGGAAATGATAAAGAAGAAAAATGATGACATAGCCTCCTTGAGAAAACAACTGAAACTCCCGACCACAGAGGATCCGCAGGCGAAGGAGATAGCAGAGAAAGAAGGAGATAAAGATGAGATGCTAAAGCTGCTCATGGAGCAGAATGCACAGCTCAAAGAAATGGAAGTTGAGATGGAGAAAATGTTAAAGGAGAAAGAACAGCTGAAGCCAATGGAAGTCATTCCATTGAGTGCCATTCCGATTTCGTGAGTGATTACAGCATCAGTGACAGAAATCCCATCCGTGACTCCATTGACATCACAGGAGAAAACAACCGACCTAGCTAAATCCATGGAAAAGATGAACCTGTAGGAGACAGAGATCAGCAGGCTTAAAAAGGAAGTTGAGAACCTTCAGGAACTCAAAACTTCCTTCCAGACCAGCCTCTCCAAGGAAAAGCAGGTGACAGAGCAGCTCAAGCAGGAGTTACAGCAGCTCTGGAAGTAGACAGTTGCAGGAAAGACTTTGGCCGAGGTTAAAGAGAATGTATGGACAGACATCACTAAGTCCATGAATGAAATATGGCCAATGATCCAGATCATGTTCATGAAGAATGAGTTGGTGCTGAGAAGAAAACAGGCCATTGAGAGGATGAGAGTAGAATTTGGAGACATGCCAACACAAGCAAACGAGATCATCAAATTCCTCAATTCTAAGACCAGGGAAGAGATGGAAGAGCTGAAGATTGAAGACAGAACAGAGACCATCCTTGAGGTCAAAAGAGTTTTGACCAAGAGAGGATTAATGCTTCAGGTGGAAGAAAAGGTGCAGGCCATGGACCTGGGGGTACATATATTCTTCAGTAAGATTGAATCTCTCCAGAAGAAAGGTCTTCCTGGTCTGAAAGTGATCAATGATAAATTGATGACACTCCCAGACTACAAGAAGAGACTAGCCGAAGTGGCTAAGGACAATTCAAAGTTTGCAGGCATACAAGGGAGAATCACCAGCAAGGCATTCCTGGATGCCCTTCAGTGGGACATCAATATCCAACACGAGATTCGATACATATTCCTCACCAAGCCTACATTCGCCAAGTATACAGAAATGGATGAAGTGTATCAAAGACTGCTCAAATTCAACGTGCCCAGTCATATCAGATGGGAGGAGCTCTATGATCTGATTGATTAGAAGATGAGTTGTCCCGGTCTAGTCAGCTTTCCAGTCAGATGAAGTCGTGCAGAAGCTTCATGAACGGCCTACCGAAAAATCAGCGTGCAGTTACACCACATCACCAAGCAGTTCCTAGATTTAGGAATTTTGTTAAGTTAGTTAGGCTAAAAATAGATTTAGCATGTCATGATCATTAATGACAGGATCTTTGTAATTTGAGTTATAAATACTTCACCTTGCGAAGTATTGAGGGTTGTTGATCTTCACACCCTAACGCTATCATACTGTAATCTTTTGAAGAGATCTTCCATTAATAAAAAGGAGGCACTTTTACAGGATTCTTGTGTGTATTCACTAGTGACATTTTTCTCTATAAGTTGAATGTTATTCTCGCTTTGTCATCATTTTTTTTTCTGAATCTAATCTTTAAGAGTAACGAACGTTGCAGGATTTATCTCGTATACCCTGTTTCTAGCTCGAAAGATTTAGTGTTTTATCTTCTGGTGTTTTCAATAAAGAAATTCTTAACTGCTTCTTTGTTGGAATTATCTTTCTCATCTTTTCTGCTAATCATCATTTAAGCTACTAAAAGATCCAGTGATTATATTATCTCTCCCTGTGAAAGTTTTCCCTTTGCGTTTCTGGTTTGTATTTCATTTTTTATTAAACATAGACCCCATAGCCCAATGGATGTGTAGACCATCCCAACCAATTCAAAAAAACATTTTGACAACGAAAACCGAACTATTTCTTTACCTCACCTAATATCTGAAATTTGAAACCTAGCTAAATCTAATAGAGAGATCCCTCTCTGAAGTTGGAAGGGCTAGATCCCAGCTTCAAAAGTGGTTGGATAAATTTACCTTAGTAGATTTCTTCTGCTGTCAACCTCTAGGAAATTTACCAAGTGCTAACAATTCTATAGAATGTTCATCTTTATTTTCTGAGCTATTTTTTTCTTTCCTCACAGTTTTTGTGTTATGACCTTTCTCCTCAGGTGCTACTGTTGAGGTCTCCTCCACTAATTTGGATTTACATTTTGATTCTTGAATTTTAAAAATCTTATCAACTGTGGAAGAGGGCCCTGCTTGTTTACTAGCTTTATCTTTTTGTCTCACTATTCTGGAGGATGATGGAGTTACCTTATCTTTCTTGCCCTTTTTCTCTTGAGGTTCCTTATCTTTCTCTAGCGTAGGCTGGGCTCCCTCTATAGGTTCGTTTTCTGTGGGAAGGTGTTGAGTGATGAGGATTTTCTAGATAATCCCTTGCTTCCTGATTTCATGTATAACTAACATCTTAATAAGACCTTGATGATAAATGTTAGTCTTCTCAGTTTTGGATAGGGATTTGACACCTCTTACCATCTTGTTCAGAATCATCCATAAAAAATATGGGAAATCAATTTTAGGACCTCCTTCAATGTGTAACATAAGTCTAATATGATATAGGAAGGTTACAACATACCTTCCCTCACAAGTGAGGAATCGTTGAAGACTAGCAAGCATTGGATGATACTCTTCCTCGATATAGTTCCTAGGAATCCCCTTTTTCCAATCAAGGTGTTGATGGTCTTCTTTCATAAATTGTTGACACATTTCCTTATTGATTCCTACTCCTTTGAAATACTTAGCTCCTCTGTTAGGAAATCTCGTGGCTTCCCTTAAAGTTGTTTCATTGATTGTTAGCTGCAAATTGCCTATGTGCGCAATCTCTCCATCGTAACCCTGAATAAATGCCTGAGATACCTTCTCATGAAAGCCTGTGAATTTCTCCAAAAATGCCATCCATCCCACTCTATAATACTTCTCTCTACACAACTGGAACTCCTCGGTCTCTCTATAAATCTGGAAGACCGGTTCATGTCTACTTACAACCATCTTTATAAACTGTGAGTGAAAATCAGACTGTAGTGTAAGGATTTAGTTAGCTTATGAGGTTAAGGGTTTGGTACCGGAGATCATAGGGAGAAGTAAGCTCGGAACTAGAGAAAGGTTGGTAATGGCAAAAAAATATGGTGATGGCATCGCTAATTCGAATGGTGATTTTAAGTAAAGATTCCACAAAGGAAAATTAAGACAAGATGAGGCTCATATGGATGGCTTCGCCACCCAGATAAGCCATTTCATTTCTTCCCATTAGTGCAATGATGGGGATGGAATGTTGGGTGTCAAAGCATCATTGTTGTTTGGGATAGGTGATTGGACTTCTGAGTGGTGAATTTTATGTTGAATCGTGGCTCATGACACGAGATACGTTCGTGATTGCTTAAGGAAGATGCACGTGTTGGACAACTGAGAGGGGGGGGTGAATCAATTGTTACCGTACTTAAACAATTATGATTCTTTTAAACTCTTTGTAGAAACATTGAATGACGATCACAATAATACAGAGAAATAAACAATGGCACATTCAGCATCAGTCACATATATGAGAAACACAGCGACAGATATTTCCCGAGGAAACCCATACAGGGTAAAAACCTCTTTTTCTTTATATGATAAGTAATAGTTACATTCTTTACATTATCATACATATGAGAACGAACTCATAATGAGGCTACAACCTCTATTTTTCAAGATGCAACTTCCTGAGAGAATCAAATCTCTGTTTTCTCTAGCACATACAAGAAGGAAGCACCAAATCCCTGGTTTCTCTAGCACCAACTAGAAGGAAGCACCAACTCCCTGGTTTCTATAGAACCAACTAGAAGGAAGCACCAAATCCCTGAGTGTTTCCAGCACCAACTGGACGGAAACACCAACTTCCAATCATACAGGCACCAACCTGTATAACAGAGAACAAGAGTTCTCCCTTGCACCACCCTGCCACCCTGGTTTCTCTGGATGCAACCAGATGGAAGCTACAACTCCCTGTGTTCAAGCACCCACTTGAACCTATGAGGACAACAATCCTCCCTAGTACCTCCCTTCCACCCTGAAACATAAATCTTTGCTACTGAAACTTATTACAATGATATAATGTTCAACAATGGCTTACCAGACTCATCACTGTTCTATTGCATTTTGTTTCTCTGTCTTCCTCACTGCCTTCCTGCACACATGAATTGCGATGTCTGTTCTTCTGCCATTTATACTCTCTGCACCATGTCCCTTCAATGAAACCTTCCTCTACTGTGTATTTCTACTCCTACGCTCTGCCTCCTTTCTCACACTTCAATCCTTCTACACAACGACCACAACAACTCCAACAGCAACAACAACGTAATCTCTTCTATGTACCATGTACTTATAGCTTCTGTGCACCTTGTGCATGCAATGCGCACAATGCATATGAATACTCACACTACGTCGATATCCTCCACCTCTCGAGTGCTCTGCCTGATCATCATGGTAACTCTTCAGCTTCTCTAGCAGTTTTCCCACGCGTTCAGCATCACTGGGTGTTATGCTGAGATTCCTCAACCTCTCTGGCAGTTGAGACTCTTCGTCTTCTCTGGCATAGTCGAGCTTATCCTTTCTGTTTCAGTTACAGGCTCCAACCCTCATCCAGCTGTCAATTTCCTCCACGAATCGTCTTCATTCCACTGGAAGATTCCTTGTAACTCTTCATCTCCTCTGGTCATTTTCCACCATGCGTCCAACATCACTAGGTGTTCTACTGAGATTGCTCAACCTATATGGAAATTGAGACTCCTCCTCTTCTTTGGCGCAGTCGAGCTTATGCCTTCCTAAGTTTGGGGTGCAAATGCACCTTTTGGATATGCAGCGAGCAAATCTGGACGGCCAGAATCTGTGCTCCCAGATCTACGGTCGGGATTGGATTCCGGAGCCCCCTTGCCATTTTAACTTTAAGCGGAGGGGGGAGTTCCAGAATTGGGCGTGCATCTCTCGAGTGGCTAGGATTAGAGTGCCCAGATCAATGGAGCTCAAGCAATTCCATAACCCCCTTGCCTTTCTACCTTTAATATGGGGGGGAAGGGTATGGAATGGTGGGGTATTGACGAAGGACCCCACTCCTGTCGTGTCACCTTTTGTATCGTTCTCCACTTGACCATGCGACAAGGCTCATTCCCTTTATCGCCTCCTTGTCCTCCAACATCTTTCCATCTGCCAAGTGGTGTAAATCTGCTGACATCACACGTGGATTGACATGTGTTGAATACTGCCACGTGTCACTCTGATTTGTGACTTACATGTGCCTGAAATGTTGAATCAGTATGACACTTGTCATTACCTGGTTGTGCCACGTGTTCCTAGCTGACGTGGTATGATGACGTGAGTCAGGTCGACGGTCTAGATCACATCTTGATCTAACGGTTCAGATTCAGTCGATATTTCACACATCGCAATTTCGACACTCTTGTCGTTCTGCGTTTTTGTCACTTCAAAGTCCTGATCCACGAAACTCCGTAATGGAGTCGTATCAACGGTCCAGATCAAAACTTGATCTGAAGGTTGCAATTACGTCATGATTTCGCATATCACGATATCAGGATTCTTAATGTTAATATTCTTTGACATCTCCAACACTCGATCCTCGAAACCCCGAAATGGTCTTGGATCAACGGTCCAGATCTGATCTTGATTCAACGGCTGCGATTAAATCACGATTTCACATATCGCGATTTCGACATTCTTGTTGCATTGTTTTCTTATCTCTCCATGTCGCGATTCGTGAAACTCTGATATGGAGTTTGATTCAACAGTCCAGATCTGATCTTGATTCAACGGTTGTGATTAAGTCACGATTTTGCATATTGTGAAATCAGGATTTTTGTGGATGATATTACTTGACATCTCCAACTCTCGATCCCCGAAACTCTGACATGGACTGGAATCAACAGTCTAGATTCAACCTTAATCTGATGGCTGAGATTAAATCGCGATTTTAGATATCGCGATTTTGAGAGGTTAGGGAACATCATTCCTTTGACTCTCCAGTCAGCGAACTGACAATCTATCCCCACGTGTCCTACCTGAAGATGGGTGGTCCTCCTTCTTTCAGGATTTTGTGAGTCCTCTACTCCTTGCACTTTAAAAAGCATGCAAGTTCTCCTTGATCCAACGGTGGTTGGAACCTACGCTCGGATCTAACGCCCGAGATCTATCCTCCATATCTGCACGCTCCTCTTGTCTATATTGAGATCTGACGGTCATCGGGAATTCGGGATGGGATCCAACGATCATTGACGCTTCTCCTCCAAGCTTACGCATCATCCTTACTTGGAAGAATTTCTAAGTGTTAAAGGCCTCGACCTTTGATCCGCCTGTGATCCTAGGTACGCTATCTCCCTTGAGCTTTAGCCATGAGTTAACCTCATCCCTGGTGCACACCTATGCACTGCATTCGACTCTGCGCTAATTCCTCCTAAGCTTACGTTGTTCTTTTTTTTCCATCGATGCACACTTTGATCCTGCCATCAATGACAAGCGCATACTGCCTATAAAGCATGCTAGCCATCCTCTGCAGTGTCTTCCCAAACTGCTTCTGATGCCCGTCTGTTACATTCTTCCTGCAGTGTCTTCCCAAACTGCTTCTGATGCCCGTCTGTTACATTCTTCCTATACTCATGCCATATTCACTATTGTACTTTCCATCAATGACAAGAATACGCTACCTGTTAAACATTTTCCAACAATCTCCCCCTTTGGCATTGATGGCAACTGAGGCACCTGAATTCTTTTCTCCCCCTTTGACATCAATGTCAAAGAGAACATGCTCCCCCTGAGCTATTGCAGTATTTTAGGAGGTATATGATATTAATTCAATGTAAACTCCCCCTGACGGGATGGACTCTTTCATTTGAGGCCTGCAGAATATTTGTATCTAAACTAGAGTCTTCTCTTTCTGATTCTTGGACCTGTTCATCTTCAGCTTCCGCTATATCCTCTGTGGAAAATTCAAAATTGTTCACCTCTCTTACTCAGACTCCTTTATCAATCTTCTCATGAGTGGATGACTCCCCCTGTCACTGTTATCTCTCTGCTTCTGACTATTTTCCCCCTTTGTTCCTAAAAGGTTAAATTTCCTTGACAAGGTCTTTCCTCTTGTTGTCTCTACAGGATGTCATGTGTATCATATTGTACATAATAATGTTGTTGTCCTACTTGAACACTGTGCAATTGCAACTTGTACCTTTTAAATAGCCCTTGGATCTCCCCATTGAATCTCATCGATCTCTATTACTGCAATTTTCATTTTTCTTCCATGATGCATTCAATCCAGGGCTTTTATGTCCATATTCAATCACAAGAGAAAACTGCTACACC
>ML776643.1:1631937-1678354 GCA_009831015.1 Picea engelmannii
ACAGAGAACAAGAGTTCTCCCTTGCACCACCCTGCCACCCTAGTTTCTCTGGCTGCAACCAGATGGAAGCTACAACTCCCTGTGTTCAAGAACCCACTTGAACCTATGAGGACAACAATCCTCCCTAGCACCTCCCTTCCACCTTGAAACATAAATCTTTGCTACTGAAACTTATTACAGTGATATAATGTTTAACAATGGCTTACCAGACTCATCACTATTCTATTGTATTTTGTTGCTCTGTCTGCCTCACTGCCTTCCTACACACATGAATTGCGATGTTTGTTCTTTTTCCATTTATACTCTCAGAACCATGTCCCTTCAATGAAACCTTCCTCTACTGTGTATTTCTACTCCTGCGCTCTTCCTCCTTGCTCACACTTCAATCCTTCTACACAGCGACCACAACAACTCCAACAGTAACATCAACATCATCTCTTCTCTGTACCATGTACTTATAGCTTCTGTGCACCTTGTGCATGCAATGTGCACAATGCCTCTGCATACTCACACCACGTCGATATCCTCCACCTCTTGAGTGCTCTGCCTGATCATCATGGTAAATCTTCAGCTTCTCTGGCAGTTTTCCCACGTGTTCAGCATCACTGGGTGTTATGCTGAGATTCCTCAGCCTCTCTGGCAATTGAGACTCTTCATCTTCTCTGGCATAGTCGAGCTTATCCTTTCTATTTTAGTTACAGGCTCCAACCCCCATCCAACTGTCAATTTCCTCCACGAATCGTCTTCATTCCACTGGTAGATTCCTTGTAACTCTTCAGCTCCTCTGGTCGTTTTCCACCATGCGCCCAACATCACTAGGTGTTCTGCTGAGATTGCTCAACCTCTCTGGCAGTTGAGACTCCTTGTATTCTTTGGCGCAGTCGAGCTTATGCCTTCCTAAGTTTGGGGTGCAAATGCACCTTTTGGATATGCAGCGAGCAAATCTGGAAGGCCAGAATCTGTGCTCCCAGATCAACGGTCGAGATTGGATTCCGGAGCCCCCCTGCCATTCTACCTTTAAGCGGTGGGGGGGGGGTCCAGAATTGGGCGTGCATCTCTCGAGAAGCCAGGATTAGAGTGCCCAGATCAATGGTGCTCAAGAGATTCCGGACCCCCCTTTCCTTTCTTCCTTTAATACCGGGGGGGGGTCCGGAATGGTGGGGTATTGACGAAGGACCCGACTCTTGTAGTGTCACATTTTGTATCGTTCTCCACCTGACCGTGCGAAAAGGCTTGTTCCCTTTAGCCCCTCCTCATCCTCCAACATCTTTCCATCTCTCGAGTGGTGTAAATATGTTGACATCACACGTGGATTGACACGTGTTGAATACTGCCACGTGTCACTCTAATTTGTGACTTACATGTGCCTGAAATGTTGAATCAGTCTGACACTTGTCATTACCTGGTTGTGCCACGTGTTCCTAGCTGATGTGGTATGCTGATGTGAGTCAGGTCGACGGTCCAGATCACATCTTGATCTGACGGTTCAGATTCAGTCGGGATTTCACACATCGCGATTTTGACACTCTTGTCATTTTGTGTTTTTGTCACTTCAAAGTCCTGATCCACGAAACTCCGTAATGGAGTTGTATCAACGGTTCAGATCACAACTTGATCTGACGGTTGTAATTACATTGTGATTTCGCATATCACGATATCAAGATTCTTGATGTTAATATTCTTTGACATCTCCAACACTCGATCATCGAAACCCCGAAATGGTCTTGGATCAACGGTCCAGATCTGATCTTGATTCAACGGTTGCGATTGAATTGTGATTTCGACATTCTTGTTGCATTGTTTTCTTGTCTCTCCATGTCATGATTTGCGAAAATCTGATATGGAGTTGGATTCAATGGTCCAGATCTGATCTTGATTCAATGGCTGCGATTAAGTCATGATTTTGTATATTGCGAAATCGAGATTTCTGTGGATGATATTACTTGACATCTCCAACTCTCGATCCCCGAAACTATGACATGCAATGGAATCAATAGTCCAGATTCAACCTTAATCTGAAGGCTGGGATTAAATTGTGATTTCGAGAGGTTAGGGAACATCATTCCTTTGACTCTCCAGTCAGCGAACTGACGATCTATCCCCACGTGTCTTGCCTGAAGATGGACGGTCCTCCTTCTTTCGGGATTTTGTGAGCCCTCTACTCCTTGCACTTTAAACAACGTGAAATTTCTCCTCAATCCAACAGTGGTCGGACCCTGTTCTCGGATCTAACGCCCGAGATCTAGCCTCCATATCTGCGCGCTCCTCTTGTCTATATTGAGATCTGATGGTCATTGGGAATTCGGGATGGGATCCAACGATCACTGACACTTCTCCTCCAAGCTTACGCATCCTTCTTACTTGGAAGAATTTCTAAGTGTCAAAGGCCTCGACCTTTGATCCGCCTATGTTCCTAAGTACGCTATCTCCCTTGAGTTTTAGCCATGAGTTAACCTCATCCCTGGTGCACACCTACGCACTGCATTTGACTCTGCGCTAATTCCTCCTAAGCTTACGTTGTTCTTGTTTTTCCATCGATGCACACTCTGATCCTGCCATCAATGACAAGCGCATATTGCCTATAAAGCATGCCAACCATCCTCTGCAGTGTCTTCCCAAACTGCTTCTAATGCTCGTATGTTACATTCTTCCTGCAGTGTCTTCCCAAATTGCTTCTAATGCCCATCTGTTACATTCTTCCTATACTCATGCCATCTTCACTATTGTACTTCCCATCAATGACAAGCATACGCTACCTGTTAAACATCTGCCAACAACACGTTCGTGGCTCATCATTACTAGACATGCTCCATATTCACACTTTTGATGTGATTTTGCCTTCAATCATTTTCAGGTGCTTATGTGATGAGAGGATTGATTAAGGTTAAGCATATGGGTATGAGGGAAGTGAAAGTTAGGTGCATGGTTTTAACACTAAGGTCATAATATCTAGTATAAATTTTCATGCCTATTGTAGTTTTATAAGCAAAGGAAAATAAATAATACCATGTTACCTTTATTTTTACCATTGTATAATCAATACCCATAGCATATGTGATTGCCTTTGTATTTGAATCTTGTAGATTGTCAGATTTCATCTTTTTTAGGCTCGAGTTTTCTAGAAGCTTGGTACTGGAATTTCCCATACTTCATGAAACTTCTTTATTATGTGCTTATCTTATTTTGTGTCTAGTTCTGCAAGGTTGTAGGGTGAACATGCTAGTTTCTGAAGATGAGATGTGAGTCTGAAAAAGAGTTATGAAGGAGCTCTTTGAACCTCCCCCATGCCAAGGATGTTACATATCCTTATGTAAGAAGATTCAACACTCTGTATCATAATGGAGAAAAGATGATAAGAGAAAAGAAACCAAATCAAATTCCAAAAGTACATTTATCACCTAGCATATGATCACATGCCTAAAAAATTGAAATTGCCTTTCTTTTGATGACTTATTAACAAGGGTAGCATTCAGCAGTGACAACAAGGAGGTTTTTATATTTTTTCCAGA
Source organism: Picea engelmannii (assembly GCA_009831015.1). Taxonomy (NCBI): domain Eukaryota; kingdom Viridiplantae; phylum Streptophyta; class Pinopsida; order Pinales; family Pinaceae; genus Picea; species Picea engelmannii. The sequence continues at coordinate 1,635,447 of ML776643.1, forward strand.
AGAACAGATCCAACCTAACTTGCTTTAGATATTTCCTATCATTAGATGTTATGGATAAATTTCACAGTATAAGTAGATTAGAATCCCTAGTTAGGGCTCCACTCTTAAGAAGTTTCCTTCTTAGGAAATGTAGGCTTTAGATGTCAGACCGGTAAAGTTGACTTAGGGTAATTCTCAAATGGACATTTTCTTGTAGTAATTGTCTTGTTTGTTAATCTGGAGTTTGTATCTCATAAATGTCAACAGTGAACTTAGCTTGTAGAGTTCATTTTTTAGATGACAAAAGTGAATTTTTCAATCAGACAAGTATAGATGAGACACTTCTCAACCAGAACCCACTGCCAACAAGCCTGTTTGGTACTTTGATGGGGTAGTTGTGATAATTAGTGAGAGACATCCCTTCCCCAGGTAGAATGCCCCATTGCCAACAGGCCTGTTTAGTACCCTGATGGGTTTGCCTAGTCATACCACAGACCGGTACCCGCTGCCAACAGACCTGTTCAGTATCCCGACAGATTAGTCTCTTAAACCCTTTTTCCATCAGAGGCTTCTTGTCCATAGTCACCTATTTCAATTTTTATTAAAGATTTCTTTTGCATGGTGACAGGGGAGGCTTGTCTGAAAACCTTTTTACAGGATGGGATGGTATTGGGTTGGAAGGTATATTTTCTTATTTGGATGTCTTTAAAGATTTGTCTGAAGGAAAAATAAACTTATTTATTGCACATTAGATCCATATGTATAATTTTGTCTAAGTTTGTCCATAAGAGAATGACCTAAAGTTACCTTAGGGTATTGATACATCCTCTTCCATAAAATATTTCCTAGTGTGCCCATGATAGAGAGTGTTCATATACTCATATGTTACTCTTTAGAAAAGATAATCCAATGAATACTATTGAAGTATAGTTAGGGTGAGATAGTTACTTGTAGGCTAATATAGTTTTTATCCCTTTAATCATGTTGAAATATTGGATTAAGGAAACCTCTAGAATTTGAAGCAGATTTTGTCTTCTTTGTCGACCAAAAGAAATTAAAATACTTCCTTTTAGCTAGCAACAGAACCAAAAGAAATTAAAAATTCTCCCTTTTAGCTAGCAACAGAACCAAAAGAAAATAAAAATTCTTCCTTTTAGCTAGCAACAAAACCAAAAGAAATTAAAGATACTACCCTTTAGTTAGCAACAGAACCAAAAGAAATTATTGCTTCATAAGGGCTGTCATTTGATGTTGCATTCGGCTTCTTGGTTCTAGCTTAAGTGGTTGTTGCATGGCTTCATAATTCATATTAATTGACATAAGATTTTGAAATATGTGTAGCATTCCTTGTCAATTAGGTGATGTGTCCAGATAGTACTGTATAAGAATAGACTTCTGGTACCGGAGTAGAACAGAGTATTGTTGATGCCTACAAACTGATGTTTAGCAAGTTCTTGAAGGATCAAATAAATTATAGAAATCTACTTACAAAGATAAAATGCGAAAGTAAAACAAAAGGAGGTAAGAATCCCTTGTTACCTTCAGCTTATTAACAAAACACAATCAACACCTATGTACAAAAGTTTAAAAATAAACCAATCAATCAATGTGGATCAATAGGAAGGTCTCCTTCCTTACTAATCACCTACATATTTGAATTCTATAGTATACGAGTCAAAAATTCCTCTTTTGATAGGGGTTTGTTATAAATTCTCAACTAGTGACCATTCACAAGTAGTGGTGTCTATTGTTCATCAATTGTCTTTATCTTGATTGAACCATTATCATAGACAATGTCAATTTCGTAAGGTCCCATCCAACGAGTAGTTAACTTACCTTTGAAGTTCTTGAATCTACTGTCATACAACAGGGCCCAATCTCCTTGTTGAAAATTTTTCTTTTTGAGATACTTGTCATGCCATTTTGTTCTCTGCTCTTGAATGAGGGTGGTTATTTGAAGTGTTTCCTGCCTGATTTTGTCCAACTCATTAAGCTGGAAGAGTCTTTGTTGCTGGGCTTCACCCAAATTCATGCCAACTTGTACTGCAGTCCTGAAGGTTTTGATCTAGAATTCTATGGGGAGAAGTCCCTGCTTCCCATACACCAACTCGTAGGGTGTATGTCCTGTTGTATTCCTTTAGGTGATTCTATAAGCCCATAAGGATTCTAGTAATTTGTCAACCCAGTCCTTGTGGTGTAGTTGTATTGTTTTGGTAAGAATGGACTCAATAACTTTGTTGGTAGATTCTACTTGTCCATTTGCCTGTGGATAGTAGGGTGTAGATTTCCTGTGTTTAATTTGGTGTTGTTCTGTAACAGATTTGACTAGATTAAAGGTAAATTGAGTTCCCTGATCAGTCACAATTTCTCAAGGTACACCAAATCTAGTAAAGATGTCATTAAAAAAGAAATCTACCACTGATTGTTCACTTGCAGCTGGTAAAGATTTTGCTTCAACCCACTTAGTCACATAGTCAGTACATACAAGTATGTACTTTTTCTTTTTAGATGCAGGGTTAATGGGCCCTACAAAATCTAATGCCCATTTCTCTAAAGGATCAACGACTACTTTGGATTGAAGTGACATTTGGTCTCGTGCAGGATTACCCATTCGTTGGCATTCATCACAATTGGATACATAGGTTTTAGCATCTTTGAAAATATGAGGCCAATAATAACCAGAATGCAGAACTTTGTAAGCGGTCCTCTTGTCTGCGAATTTTCCTCCACAAGGATCATCATGGAAAGCTTGAAAAATATCATGAATTTCATCTTCCCTTACACATCTCCTGATTACCAAATCTGGTCCTGTCTTGTAGAGACAATCATCATGCGACATGTAGTTTTCACTTAGCTAAATTACTTTTTGTTTTTCTCTAGGAGACAATTTCTGAGGCATCTTCCCTGTCACAAGATAGTTAGCTACATCTTCATACCAAGGAGTGAATGTAGAAATAGCAAACAAATTTTCATTAGGAAAGTTATCTTCTACTTGTGCATTATCTCCCAGATGAATCATTCTAGATAAGAAATCATCCACAAGATTATCCTTACCAGGTCTATCAATAATGTTGATATTGAAATCTTGTAATAATAACAACCATGTTGTAAATATAGGATTTGTTAGAGGTTTGCTCATTAAGAATTTGATGGATGAATGATCAGTGTTTACAAAATCTTGATATCCTGTAATATAGTGTCTAAATGTATTGATAACATGGACCACAACTAGCAATTCTTTTTCTGTGACCGTATAATTAACTTCAGCTAGAGACAGGTTTTTATTGACAAAGTAAATAGCACAAGGCATTTGATTTTACCTTTGTCCAAGGACTTCCCCAAGGGTTGTATCTAAGGCATCGGTACAAATATGAAAAGGAAGGGACCAATTTGGTCCTCTTAATACAGGGGTAGTTGACAATTTCTGTTTTAGAATCTCAAAAGATATCTGGCATTCATCATCCCACTTAAATTTGGGTTCTTTAGATATTAACTTGAATAAAGGGGTAGCTAGGCTTGTAAAATTCGGAATGAATATTCTATAGTAGCTAGCATGCCCTAAAAAGATGCGAACTTCCTTTTGTGCGGAAGGTATTCTGATTTGTGTGATAATATGAATCTTTGTCGGATCAACTCTCATTCCAGAACCAGAGATGTGATGTCCCAAAACAATACCTTCAGTGAGCATCATCTTTGACTTTTCACTACTTAGGGAAAGATTAGTTTCCTTACACCTAATCAATACTTTTTCTAGACTGGTCAAAGCTTCCTGGAAGTCTTTTCCATGGACTGTAAAGTCATCCATGTAGACTTCCACACAATCATTGGTCAAGTCAGTGAAAATGGCTAGGATGGCCCTTTGAAAAGTGGTTGGGGCATTGCAAAGTCTAAAAGGAAGAACCCTATAAGCATAGGCTCCCCATGGGTAGGTGAAAGTGGTCTTCTCCTGGTCTTCAGGTGCTATTTGTATTTGGTTATAACCACTAAACCCATCTAGGAACGAAAAATACTTCTTTACGGACAAGGTATCCAACACCTGATCAATCAATGGTAAGGGAAAATAATCCCTATGGGTGGCTTTGTTCAACTCCCTGAAGTCTACACATATTCTCCACTTACCATTTTTCTTGGGAACTATGACAAGTGGAGACACCCATTGACTATCTGAAATGGGGTATATGAGATTGGCTTGAAGGAGTTTTTGCAATTCCTCTTTTACAATATCTTTAAGGGATGGATTCAACCTTCGTTGAGGCTGTCTAGATGGTCTAATTTGGTCATTAGTGTAGATATGATGTGTGCATGTGTCAGGGTGAATGCCTTTCATGTCTACATAATCCCATGCAAAGGCATCAAATTGCCTTTGGAGCATTTCAATTACTTGTGTCTTTTGTTCTGGGTCCAAACTAGAGTTGATATAAAAATGTTTTCCTAGGATATGCTCAACAAGTTCAGTACTTTCTTCCTTCTCTGAGGGAGTTGGTGATAAAGTATATAATTGAGTGATATTAGGGTTCCAAGTTTGTTGAAATTCGGAACTGAAAATGTGTGACAATTCTTCAAAAGACCTCGGATATTCAATACAATTTGTATCAACCAAAAATAAACTTAAGACTTGTTCATCTGATTTTTCTTTCATTCCTTTTACCTATTCAAGTGTTAATAGGGGTCTGATGCAATCTTATTCTCCATAATGGTTTTCTAACCAGACAGGTATCTCCTATCCTGGTTGGGCAGGAGGAAAGAGGAAAAGCTTTTGGCTATGTGTGCCATTGGATATAGTCATCTCACCATACCAACAAATAATAAAGGCATTTGCTGTGGCTAGCCAAGGATGGCCAAGAACCAGAGGGTGTCCTGGTTTGGAGGATGATTTAGAGTAGAATACTAGAAAGTATATTGGATATTCACAAGAAGCTAGAGTGACTATGACATCATCTAGACTTCCTGCAGGGCTAATGACTAACTTATCTGCCAACTCTATCATGGTTTGGGTTGGTATTAGCTGGTTGATTTGGATCTTTTGCATAGTGTCAAAAGTCATTACATTAATTTCCGCACCCAAATCAATGAGTGTGTTTGGTAAAGAAATACCATTAATCTCAACAGTGACTACTAGGTTTCCAGGGTCATTATATTTGTATGGCATTTCAGAAATAAATTCAGATAATTACCCCACCACCTGAACAAGGGGAGGTTCCTTCTTCTTCCTTCCTAGTTTCTTAAGGAAAATATCCCTTATGATTTTGGCATATATGGGTATATCCTTAATGGCTTGCAGCAGAGGTATTTTCATACATACATTTCATAATTCATCCTCTATATCTTTGTGCAAGGATGGGTCAGGTTTCTTCACTAATAGTCTTTTGGGGTAGGGTGGAAGATTAACTTGTTACGGTACTCATACAAACTGAGAAGTGATTGGAATAGGAGGGGACGTCTCTTATTCTACATGGGTGGTTTGAGTGTTTTCTTCCTCAGAATGATTATCATTTTCTTCCTGAATTATTACTCCAGGATTTGATTGATTTACAGTTTTCCTTGATCGTAGTTGAATTTCATAGGTGGGAAAGGTTTGAACTTATGTATTTTGCACAGGGTGGGTGGGTTGATTATTGGAGTTAGGGATTGGCTGGGTAGGGATTGTTGTTGGTCTCGGAGGGTTGTGGGCAGCTTGGTTTTGTGGATGTTGATTGGAATTTATAGCTACTTTTTGCTGCTAGTTAGGGTTCAAGGGGGTTGTAAATTGTTGTTGTATAGGAGGTGGGAGTAAATCTTTCATCTGTGGTGGGTTAAATCTAGGTAGTAATTGGGAAATGTTTGCAGGGTACTGTGGATATGTAGGGTAAGAGGGATTCCCATACACAGGCCCCCTCCAACCTTGTTGCCAAAGTTGAGTTTGATCTTGCTGAGGTGTCCATTGTGGATAGGTCATTGGGGGAGGACCCCATTGTTGTTGTTGATACTGTGCATTAGGGTCATAAAATGCATTGGGTTTTTGTGCTCTCCAAGGTCTTCTGGAAGGGTATGATTGTTCTTGTGAGACTCCTCCTCCCCTATACATGGATTGTAGTTCAAGTAAAGTTGGAAACTCATATGTGGGGTGCTCTAGTGTACACAGGCCACAGATTTCTATGACATTTAATGGACATTCTTTCTCACCATGCTTCTTTCGACATCTAGGACAGAAGCTTGGTAAAATAGTCTCTTCTTCTTGTTTCTTTTTCAATTTTAGGGTATCTAACTGGTTACTGATTGTTCTCAAGATGTATGTTTTAAAGTTCTCTAATAAGTTTCCTAACTCAATTCTGGTGATAGTTCCTGAGCTTTGTCTTGTATTTCTACTAAAAGAATCTCTTGGTGCTTTGCATGTTTTAGTTTGTCCTCTTGAGTATCTTATACAGTAAATTACAATCTCTGCAAAAGGATTTTGGTGCACATATCCTGAACTTAACAAATTTAAAACTTCTATGCAGTCATCTCTAATACCCTTCAAAAGTACGATTATTACTACAGCTAGGTCTGTGGTGAATAATTTTGATTTCTGGTAGTTGTATAAGAACCTTTCTAAGTAGTCTTCAGGGATTTCATCTTCTATTTTTTGCATTTTAAAAATGTCATTTTTAGCATTATCCTTACAATAGTCTTGGTATTTCTGTAAAAATGTGTCTTTCATCTGATCCCAAGAGATGATTGTATTTTATCCTAATCTCATGAACCATCTTAAGGCTAAATCCTTCATTGTAGTAGGAAAGAACTTAAGTTTTTGGTCATCGTCTGAGTAGTTATAGCTTCTACATAATATGTCAAACTCGAATAAGAATAAGTCTGGATCTTCAGTTGACATACCTCTAAAAGTGGGTAACGATGATAGTGGGATGTTTTTCATGTTGATGTTTCTGGAAATATCCAAGATTGGAAACCCAAAGGTCTCAGTATCAGTGGCTGCATTTCCTTCTTCTTCTTCCATTCCACTGATAGATGGTTCAAAAACTGGATTTTGTGTGTCTCCTAAACGTTCATCAGATTCACGTTCTGCCCGCCCCAATGTTGTTTCTTCTATTTTAGGTTCTTCTTCTAGAGCCTCGTTGGCTCCCCTTGAACTTTCTCTTGGTGTAATTTTTCCTACACCAGTGTCAGTTGGATTAGTGGGGGGGGGTTGTTTTTGAATCTTTAGAGCTTAAAAATATACCCTTATTGTCTCTATATCTATGCATAAAATGGAAATTTGATTCTTAATTGAATTGAAATCTCAATTCTATCTAGAAGGTAAGAAGGAAACCTGGCTTCGGAGAACCCCACTCTAGTGGCCGCATGGATCTTCACTCACGTCTTAAAATTTTTATCCTCCTCCCTTAAGCAGCCTTTACAATCATTCAAAAACTATGCAAACAATCTAAGCTAAAAATCACTTCCTACCGTTTGCAACTCCCCGACAACAACGCCAAAATGTTGTTCTACTTATATGTGTAATATAATGCACTCATTAATTATCAATCCAGGATATGTAATCAATAGAGTTACAAGACCACCAATAAGGAAGGTAATTCTAATGTCATGAGTATAGAACTATTCTAGATTATGCATGCTGGAAATAAAACAAACTAGCAAATCAAAACACACTTTGGTTGTCTTTCACAGAGAGGCTATCTACTCCATTATGGCACATGCAATTATGAGATGGAGTCATTTTGACAGATCAATTATGCTATCTGACCCGGAAAACTAACCATGCAATCACACTTCTAGAAGTGAAATCACACATCAATCATCAAGACATAGCATGGGTAGTTCAATAGTCAATATACTAAGTATGTTGTGGTTCACAATGTGTTGTTGTGAACTTCACTAGTTCTCCTTCAAATATGTCTGACTACTGCTACCAACATTTATGTCCATGAAATGAAATCAAATTCATAAAAATAGAAATAGAGCATATGAAAAAAAAAGATCTCTAAGAAATCAAAACCTAAAATGAACTATACTGCTATCATTTGAAAAGATCAAAGCTTCAACTAGTCTAACATTTATACTATTGAAATCAACTGCTAACACTAATCTATAAGGTTGCTGACCTTTGTTGGGCGGTGGGCCCTTGCCTCTTCAACAAGTTAGCGACTGGAGTCTACAGTAATCTTTCTTTCAATCCACACATTCCTCTTACTCAAATTTCAAAACATAGAATTAAACTATGCTATCAACTCAACTCACATTCATTCATAAATGATCAAGACCTGGAAATAAATGACATCCTTCTATTAGACTTCAACTCAAAATATGTTCTGCAATATGTAACACTACTTCACATACTATGTTATGCTAAATCTCTACTACCTCCACCATCCTTGCCATGACTATTTAAACAGTCTTAGTCGTGAAACACAAGGAGGTGAAATCTTTAGTAAATCAGTCAATTGTCAAATTTATATATTCGGTTACATATTTTAAGCTTCATCCTCATGACACGAAGTGTATGAGGATGAAGCAATAAATAAACTAGCTTAACATAACCTTGCTAGAGCTTTGATGACTCAACAAACATCCAACAGTTATCTTGGGTACGATCTAGAGCTAAACTTGGTATATCCTGCTTCCTGTATTTGTACCGGATCGTGACAGGTGAGATTCAATAAATGGTACCAGATCTGAATAGTATGCAAGTGGTTGGTACTGGACTAGAACAATCTACAACCGTTGGTACCGGATCGCGACAGTGGATGGTTCGGTACCGGATCTGAATGGAGGGTGTGCTTGGTACCAGATTCAGACAGTGGCGATCTGACACATAAGTATCGAATGGCTGAGATGATACAAAAATGTTGGACTCATCTAGAGGTCAAAGTTTATACATGGAAATTTAAAACATTAGTACATGAAACATTTAGTCTCCTAGCTCAAAAAACCATAGAATGCATGAATTCAATTATACTTTACCTTATGACCTCATCAATGGCTAATGGTAGTGTTCTTTTTCATTTATCCAAGCTTAGGTAAGACAAAAAGGTATAGATGAGGAGTATAATAGGGTAGTGGGGATGTCAATTTAGAGGCTCAACAATGATCATCAGAAATGCCAAATCAACAATGATATAATCATGATCATCGGATCTACGAGGAATAGATCGATAGACGAGAACGATTGCAAAATTCCAAAGGTAAATTAATGAGGGGGCTATTTCACATACCACAATCAATAATGATCGTATATATCCATTGGGAGGAATATCAACAGTGGAAATTGTTTCCTGCTCCATCGCACATCTTTCCATTGCAGAAGTCGGGGTTGTTAAACCACAAGCATGTTCAAGTTTCACAATCGTTGAGGACCATCGATCTTAAAGTGATCAATAGATCAACAATTTTTCCATTAATGGGATTGGAACACACATAATACTGTGGTCATAGCTCCTGGTAAGAAATTTAATCCCTTGGTTATGAGATTAAACAAATGGCACTTACAATAAGGTCTCGAAGGTGTACTGCACAATTAGTTCGCCAGTTCAGTGGTCCAAGGTTTTTGTGATGTTCATAAGGAGAAATCGTCGAAGCCCAAATTTTCATAGCCTTGAAGTTCCCTAGGATTTGTATAAGCACCTATCTTCTAGAACTTGGTCACATGTGATTGAGGGACAAATAAAAAGCGCTAGTGCCCAAATTTAAAAAAAAAAAAAAAGGCTTAAAGAAGAAGCTCGTGAGGTTCTTGATTGTTCATACCTACAACTATCAAAGTAAGAAGGCTTGTAAATCTAAATATAGGATCCAACAAATATCTAAGAGAAATTTATCTCAGAGAAAAGAGATCAGCTGCACAAGGACTGCAACAGAGAAAAAAAAACAAGTTCTAAAGGACCATAACTTTATGCTCAAAGCTCATAATTGAGCAAGGAAACAATCATTGGAAAGGTCTGGGAAAGAAGAATGTATTTGTTCACATGGGAATGGGTACTAGTCATAAAATTACTCAATAAATAAATATAAAATAAGTCTGATATATTAATGAATTAGAATGGTTCGTGTTTTCATGAAATTGTTGAGAACAATTAGCCTGATAAAGTTTTGTTGGTTGCACATTTTTGCAGAATTAATAGTTGTCAGAATGGAATAGAGTTATCACAAATTTCATAGATATGGATGATGCATAAGAGGCTTACATAGAAGAAGACGAAATCAAAGGGATGAATGTCTAGTTTGGTATGGAAGGAACCAATTCCAATGGACATGGAGGAGGAAAGGAGGAAGATATAAATCTAGTTGAGACCATTATAAATTTGCAAAAGATGTCTAGACTAACAAAGATTATAATGAAAGGATTATGAAATCCAAATAGAAGAATGAATACTTCAATATGAAGTTAATGAAGAGCCTGGATGTAATTGAAAATAAATTGTATAAGAAGAGTGGCTCCAAGAAATCAGGAAGCCACAGGACCCCTGAGGAAAGAGTAAGATCCAGGAGTGATAGCATACATCACCATCACTCTCAAATAAAATGCAAGAGGGAACATAACAACTCAAGTCCATCCCCTTCAAGGAATAATAATAGGTCTAGGGTGGATGAATTGAAAGGAGAAATGAACAAGATCAAACCTCCTACCTTTGATGGAGAGCACAAGAAAGATGAAGATGTTGAGACATGGTTGTTGGGCATGAGAAAATATTTCCAACTTCATAATTATCCTTCTCATGCAGAAGGAAGAATTTCTATCTACCATATTAAAGGAAAGAAATCAATGTGTTGGGATCATATTGTGCAAGTGCATCACATCAAAGAGAAGAATGTTACATGGAAGGAATTCAAGAAGCATTTTGAGAACAAATACTAACCAAGAGGCATCATGACAAAAAGATGAAAGAGTTATTTGAGCTCAAAATGGGAAGCATGACCATTGATGAGTATGAAAGGATATTTTTAGAAATGTTAAAGTGTGTCTCCTTCATAAAAGATGAGATTGTTAAGATCCAGAGATATTTGAGTGGGCTACCATATTTCATCAATGATAAAATTCAATATGATGATCCTAAAAATTTGGAGGAAACCATAAGAAAAGCTAAGTGATTATATGATCTTCAAAAAGGATAGCCTACTTTCCAAAAGGCTTGGGAGGAAAAGAACAAGTTTAAGAGGGAAGAGAGGAAGAAGGGGAAGAAGCCACCATTTCTCAAAAACAATTGTCAAGGACAACCATCTTTTAGAGAGAACAAAATGACCGAGGTAGGTGGGAAAATGCCAAGGAATCCACCTATTCAATGTTGGGGTTGTAAAGGAGACCATAAGTATAGGGATTGTCCTCACAAAAGTGACAAAGTGAGAGTTTTCCACAATGTACAACAAGCTGAAATAGTGGAGGACATAGGCAGAAGTGTTCCAAGGATCTATGCATCCCTCGAAAACAAGAAAATAGAGTTTCCATCACAGATGATTGAAGTAGAAGGTATGATCAATAACCATGCCTTTACTATTTTAATAGATTCATGAGATACTCATAGCTATATCAATCTGAAGGTAGTGGAAAGATTAAAATTGCCAAGAAACAAACATGGGAAATCTTGGATGGTGCAACTGGCTACATGAGCCAAGAGAAAAGTTGTTTAGCTGGTTAAATCATTTCCAGTGGACATGAAGGGACTAATTACCAAGGAATATTTTAAAATCCTTCCCTTGGGATCATATGTCTATCTAATTGGTATGGATTGGTTGGAACAACACCATGATGTCTTAGATTCCCATAACAAGGAATTTACTTTCCTGAATGAGGAAGGGAACCCAAGAACGGTCCAAGGAATTCCTAGGAACGTTATTTTTTGGGAGATCTCAATAATGCAGTTGAAGAAGTGTTACAGGAAGGGCTTCCAAATATTTCCATCTCATATGGAGGAATCACCTAAGGATAAGGTGCCAAATCTTGAGGATCATATAATCCTGAAATATTTTGAGGATGTGTTTAAGGAGATACCGAGACTACCCCTAAAGAGAGATATTGATTTCTTTATAAAATTAATGCTTGGAGAAGATCCAATATCCAAGACTCCCTACAGGATGAGTACACCAAAGTCGAAGGAGTTGAAAATAAAACTTGAAGAGATTTTGAAAAAGGGGTATATATGCCCAATTGTGTCACCTTGGGGTGCCCTATTTTTATCTGTGAAGAAGAAAGATGGGACATGGAGGTTGTCTATTGACTTCAAAAAATTAAACAAAGTAACTATAAAGAACAAGTATCATTTTCCAAGGATTGATGATCTCTTTGATCAGTTAAATGATGCAAGGATATTTTCAAAGATTGATCTCAGATATGGTTACCATCAAGGTTAAGAGATCAAGACATCAGCAAAACTGCCTTCAGGACAAGGTATGGTCATTATGAGTTCACAGTGGTGCCATTTGGGTTATCAAATGCATCAGATGTTTTCATGTGCTTAATGAATGGTGTTTTCCGGGACTACTTAGACAAGTTTGTCATTGTCTTTTTGGATGAGATATTTGTATATTCCAAGTCAGAAAAAGAGCATGAGCATCATTTGAGGATGGTGTTACAAGTTTTAAGAGAGCACCAAATGTATCTCAAATTGAGAAAGTGCTCATTTTATCAGAAAAGAATTCACTATTTGGGGCATATCATATTTGAAGAAGGGATAGTAGTGGACCCTGTAAATATTGAAGCTATTAAAGGGTAGACAACACCTAAGAATTTGATAGAATTTATATCCTTCATGGGTCTAGCTAGATACTACAAAATATTCGTTGCAGGGTTTTCAAGGATTTCTCACCCGATTACTTCCTTGCAAAGGAAGGGGGTGAAGTTTCAATGGACAACACAATGTGAAAAGAGATTCCAACAATTGAAGCAATTGTTAACTAGTTCTCCAATTCTGAGGATTGCAGATCCTAATGAGGATTCCATGGTTTTCACATACGCATGCAAAGAAGGAATTGATGGAGTCCTTAGTCAGAATGGTTTTGTGGTATGTTTTGAATCCAGGAAATTGAAAGAGCATGAAAGGCTCTATGCCACTCATGATTTGGAGTTGGAAGCCATAGTCCATTCCTTAAATAAATGGAGACACTACCTCATGGGAAAAAGATTTGAGTTGAGGATAGACCATAATAGTTTGAAATATATATTTGATCATCCAAATCTAAATGCCAGACAAAATAGATGGTTAGAGTTTCTATGTGAATATGACTTTGATATCAAGCACATCAAAGGAAAAGAGAACAAAGTGGTTAATGTACTCAGCAGGAGAGTGCATGAACTACATGCTACAACCATTAGCATGTATCAAATTGATCTTAAAAGAAATTTTTTTGAGGCTACAAAAGATGATTTGCAGAACATGGGGTTAGTAACAAAATTACAACAAGGTAAAATGTAACAGAATATTGAAGAATATAAATTGGGAAATGATGAAATTCTTTTGTACATGAACAAAATTTATGTACCCAATTATCATGAATTGAGGAGTACAATATTGAAAGAGATGCATAACATACCTTATGATGGACACCCACGCTATCAGAAAACTGTTGCAGCATTCAAAAGACAATACTATTGGCCAGGCATGAAGAAATAAATTGTTGAGTACATTGTTGAATGTCTGGAGTGTCAAAAGTTCAAGGTTGAGCATAGACACCCAGCTAGGTTGTTGCCGTCATTGACCATTCCTAAGTGGAAGTCAGAAGTGGTGACTATGGATTTCATCACCAAATTTCCCAGAACGAGAAAGAATTATGATTCTATCATGGTGGTGGTGGACAATCTTACTAAAGATTCCCATTTTATTCCAATGAAGATTACTCACAAAGCAACCAATGTTGTTGATATTTATATGAGGTAAGTAGCACGCTTACATGGAATTTCGAAGAAAATTTTTTCTGACACAAACCCAAAGGTTACCTCAAAGTTTTGGAGGGGATTATTCAAAGGGTTCAGAACAAATCTGAACTTCAATACAACTTATCATCTCGAGTCTGATGGGAAAAAAAAAGGGTGAACCAAGTGATAGAGGATATGCTAAAAATGTATGTGATGGACAAACCATCAAAGTGGGAGGACTATCTACACTTGGTAGAATGTGCCTACAACAATTGGTATCATGAATCTTTGAAGATGAACCCATTTGAGGCACTTTATGGAAGAAGTGCAACACACCAGTAAGTTGGGACAACCCAACAAATAGAGAAGTGGTTGGGCCAAAGTTTCTCAGGGAAATGGAAGAGGAAATGATGATGATTATAAAGAATTTAAAATATTCCCAGGACAGGCATAACAGATATGCTGACAGGGGAAGAACCCACAAGGAGTTTAAAGTGGGTGATCATGTATTCTTGAAAGTGAAGGCCAACATAAGTTCCCTGAAGTTGGGAAATTGTTCCAAGTTGGCATCTAGATATTGTGGGTCGTTTGAAATCCTAGAGAGGATTGGACCAATAGCTTATATGATTTCATTTCCTACATCTATGACCATTCATAATGTATTTCATGTATCATTTCTTAATAAATATATACCTGATGATAATCATGTTATTGATTGGAGTGTGATTCAGGTGGATCAAGAAGGAAATTTCCAAGTGCATCCGGTATGCATTTTGGACCGGAAATTAAAACAACTCCAGAATCGAGCCATAGAGATTGTAAAGGTCCAATGGACCTAGTACGGTCCTGAGGACACAACTTGGGAGCATGAAGATGCTATGCGGGAAGAATACCCACATCTTTTTTAATATTTTTGAAATCTTGTTGATATTATGTAAAGAAGATACACTTAGGAAAGTGCATAAATAAGGGGAGGGGATTGTAATACCCCAAGGTCGAGCCACTGCTGAATTGTAAACATGTTTTGTAGGTTGGTGAGCCAAGTGATTATAAGATAGGAATCTTATGTGATGTTAGGCCAATGAACCTATTTTTTTATATGTATTTATGCATATCATTAATATAAAATGCATCGTTGTGTGTAGACCGACCACGAAGAAAGTTCTATGGGGGACTAAAATCCACTAGGTTAGGGAAGGGGATAAGACTAAGGTTTGGGGAATATTATAATATATTTTCCTAAAAGACTAAGGTTTGGGGAAATAACTCATGTTATCCTAATTTCCTGTGGGAAGGGGAACGGATGAGAAGTGAAGCTCATGGAACTTCATAAGGACAAATGTTCGATTTAGGACATGTTGTTTTATGTGGGAAATCAGTTCATTGTGGGGGTTCATCGACCATTCTCTCCATTCTCCCCATGCACTCACGCACTCAGGCACCAGTCATTCTGTCCATCATTGAACTCCTCCATTGTCGACCTTTCTAACTATCACACACTACTCACTTGAGTGTGTACCCTACCTTAATGTTTTTGGTTGTTTCCATCATATGTTCCATACCCAAGTTCTATTTCTTCCACTTCCTTTACCTGTTTGACTTAGGAGCTGCACAAAAGAAGCAGGTTGTCAGGCCTATGGTTTAAAGAGGACTGTTGTCAGGCCCATGTATTGAAGAATAAGTTTTTCAATCCTATGAAAAACTCTCTCTAGGTGAGAGAGCTTGTTGGGGAAGTGAAGTCTCCTGGAAGGAGCCCAACATCAGCTACAGAGCTCTGAGAATTCATGTGTGTCCTTTTGTTGAAGCCCTGGAAGGGAAGTGGAGCATTCAATGGAATGTTGGATATTGAAGGTGTATACTTCTTGGGGTGGGACAGGCATGTGGGGAATGAGAGTCTATGAGCTATGGGCGTAAGTTGGCTCATCGGAGGGAATCCTTCATGTTTTACTGTGCAACTTTCCTTAATCTTAGTCTAGCTTAGGAATCCCTTTCCCTGATGGAGTTTAGTCCTAGCTTGAGGGTGACCCACTGCTGAGAGTGATGAGAAACATGGTCTAAGGATGGGAGTTTCATGGAAGGTATGCACGCAGTTGGTGGTATTCTCATAAAAAGATAAGTACCATCTCTATGTTAATTTTTATTTTATCTGCCCTGTACATGCCATGATATTTATAATGTTGCATGTGGAAGATTTTTGTAGAAAATGGTTGTGATTTACACATTTAATTGTGTATTAGCATAATGCATTTTATTGTTGAATTTATATGTATGATGTTATGAAAAGATATTTGTGTGACATAGCCCAGTAGGTCTAAGCCTTGGCATGGACAATTCTGACCATCAGAAACAAAGTGATAAGTTTTATTTCAAGTGTCTTTTCCCAACAAATGGAAAAGAGCTTGAACAAAGCAATATTGTGGTAGTGTGTCCCTATCATGGGTGTCCAGGGGACACTACAAATTGGTATCAAAGCTCGAATTCAGTATAATTGAGGTAGTGTGTCCCCAACCTGAGTGGCAAGGGGATGATACAACTCATAGGACACTGAAGGTGGTAATTAAAAGGTATCAACTTTGTCAATGTGAAACATGATTAACCTATCATCCAAAGGATCAATAATGCCCAAATTAGATAGTAAATCCTTTATTTATGAAGGACATGTCTGGAGGAATTATAGAGATGACATGGCTATGGGGGACTAAGTTAATTCATCAACTATGCTATAATTATGGGCTACATTTTCATAAGAGTTGGGGGGATTCCACCTTAATGAAATATTAGGTACCTTAGGACATAGGTCAACGCTTGGGAAAGGATTCTATAAAAGCTCCATTATTGAATAGAGGGGGATCAAAATAATTATTAGGTTGTTCTTCAGGAGGCATACCATAATGATGGAATTAGGTGGTTAGGTTGACATCAGTCGAATATAGGTAAACAATTTGGTAATTCCTATTCCTATGAGTCGTGGAAATTGGAGGTGGACCATAAGGAATTTCATCTAGAGTAGACACAAACCCTTGTGTTGGAAAAGGGTTTCACAACATAATTGATAGTGACAATGAAGGTGGGGTGGGATGAATGTTAGTATTCTTGGTGGATCATCCACTTCCCACATATGAAAAATCTTAGGTAGAAATTGATACTCATGGGTATAATTTCCATAGACACCACAACTAGTGCAATATTTATTCTTACAAAGGTTTGGGATCTTCCTCTACCTGGGTTGGGGATTATTACCTTAGCCTTGAGTTACAGAAGGTTAGTTTCCCCTAGAATTGGTATTAGGAAATTGGTTTGGATTCCCCCAGTTCCTTTGTTTTTGTTTATTCTACTCTCCCTTCCATTTATTCTTATTTTTCTTCTAAATGAAGGGATTAGGGGGATTTTGTTGCACATACACTCTCCCTTATGGAGGGGGTGTAGGCCAACTACCAAGGGCTTGGAAAACCATTTTTGGAGGAACTATAATAGGTATCTTAGGGCTAGGGAAAGGATAATAAGGATTCATATTGGCCCCACCACACTAGGAGATATTAGAAGAAGGCCCTTGGATGTCTAGATGTGCATGAGATGAATAGTACAAATTATTGGTGCTCACTTGAGATGAGGAGTGTGATGAATCCTAGAGATGAGTAATATATCCATAAGAGGTGTCAAACCTTCCATAAGTGTAACCATATCCAATAGGTCTAGGGGTATTAAGGGGTGGATAAGTATGAGACACATATCCTATCAAGACATCAGATGCATAAGATTCCCTCGATGTTGACAAGTTACTTGAAAGTGAGCTAGGAGAATCATGAAGAATGGTATATAGATACCTTGATCATACTAGTATTCCTTTTGAATGGATTATTCCTTATTTCTAGGCATAGTCATGGATACATACTTCATAATTTGAGGAAGAGGGGATTTCAAAAGCTATTCCATAAGGAATTGATCATCAATATCATCTTTTCACAAGTCCTATATTTTACACTAGTCATGGATATGTTGTAAGATGTGAGTGGATATATTTTGATGGAAATTGGTCATGATATATATCCCTACATCATGGTAGACTGGAATATGGAAGAAGGTGATGAAATCCTTTGTGGTGGACTCAAAGGTGGTGTGTGTAATTCTAGGTTGGTCAATGTACCATTTATTAGCAACACCCATCAAAGTGAATTAAAAAAGTCTCAACCTAATCGAATCCATTGTTATGGAGTTAGAGGAACAACAAAGGGAAATGTACATGATATAGTTGGAGGGATCCTCTCTAGGTTTACCCTCAAACATTGGGATTTAAGAGGGAATACTATTTGGTATATTGGCCCAATTGGTGTCATGGAATATAGGATCATTGATTAACTTAGTCAAATCATGGAGATTTAACCCCACCATAAAAGGAACAAAAGGTTGGTTGGCATTGGAACTAGTATTGGTTCCAACCATGGTGGAATTTTCAGAAAAACAAGATCGCAAAGCAATAAAATAAGACAAATGTGGAAATAAAACACAAAAGATACAAAATAAAATAGAGACAAAGATATACATGGTTCACCCAGTGTGGGCTACATCCACTAGATAAATTTCCATGTACTTCCTTTTTATTATCCAGCAAATGAAGGGATACAACCCACAACACACCTGTGGTAACTTCCTCTTATTTCTCTCACAGTATCCTCTCTCGGAATACCAAATTCACAATGATGCATAGCAGAAATACATTTCCCTCATAAAAGAGGGTTTCCTTCTAGGGAAACAAACCCTAACATAACTTCTACCATCATATGTGTGACCTTATAATGAATGGTCTAGATTTACTATGAAATTACAATATAAATTTACAAGACATTTCACCCCCAAACCCCCTAGCTGGGGGGATGAGCCCCCCAGATCTCATAGGGGGGGGAATCCCCCCCCTACAACCCCCCTTCATGGAGGGATATACAATATTCATGTGGTATAAACATGGCTTAAAACAAATACCTCTTAAACAGGAAGATAATAAGGCTCCACAACAAACAATCTCTCACTTATATATTGATCACAACAAATCCACCATTGTTGTACTTGTTGGAATATGATCCACCTTGGACCTAGAAAATTTCTCATCTTCACCTTCATGCTTGAAGACCAAATTAAACTGAGCATGAACTCAGTTTCTTCCTGGTTACTCCCTTTTTTAATATGTTTGTAGGATTTTGGCTAGTGTGTATCTTTTCCAACTTCAAATGTCCATCTTCCAAGATGGATCATATGAAATGGTAACTAATATGTGTATTCTTAGTATTCGAATGGAAGGATGAGATATTTTCAATATGAATGGAACTCTCATTGTCGTAGTACAACCTACTATTCTCTTGCTTCTTTCCCAATTCCTCCATAAACCTTTATAGCCAAATCATCTGTTTACTAGCCTCTGTAGCAACAACATACTCTGCCTTTGTTGTTGAGACTACAAAAAACTTTTGCAATTTCAAAAACTAACTTACTGATGTTCCACCTATAGTAAAAATATACCCTATGGTTCTCCTCCTACTATATTTATCACCTGCCATATCTGAATCAACATATCCCTGTAGAAAAGTGTTTGAGCCTCCAAAACATAATACATGAGTAGCAGTATCTTTCAAATACCTGAGAATCCATTTTAATTCCTCCCAATGTTCTTTAACTAAATTGTTCATATACCTACTCACAACTCCCACTGCATGTGAAATATCTGGTCATGTGCAAACCATCACATACATCAAGTTGCCAACTGTTGATGAATAAGGGACCCTGGACATGTATTTTATCACCTTCTATGTCTTGGGACACATTTCTTTGGTTAATTTGAAATGGATGGCCAAAGGTGTACTAATTGGTTTTTCATTCTGCATTCTAAACCTCTCCAACACCTTCTCTATGTACCCACCCTGAGACAATGTCAATTTGTGATTTTTCCCATCTCATTTTATTCTCATACCAAGGATCTTATTTGCAGCACCCAAATCCTTCATCGCAAATGAATTAGCTAATTTATTCTTGAGCACATTTATATCTTGCATGTAGTGTCCCCAAGACTGAGCCCCATAGTAAACCATGTTTTGAAAAGAATTGTAATTGTGATTTATAGGCTGGTGAGCCGAGTTCTTATAAGCTGGAGGCTTATGTGTTGTTAGGCCAGGGAGCCTAAGTGTTGAAGGCTAGGAGCCTGTTGTTGTATATGTAATCGCGCAGAACAATTAATAAAATATAAACACCGCCATGTGCAGACCGACCACGATGAATGAGTGAAGGGGGACTAAGCATCCATAGAGTGGGAAAGGAATTAGGGGTTGGAAGGTGGGAAAAGGGGCTAAGTGTTGAGCCTAGGGGCTAAGCCTGGGAATAATATTTTACTATTATTCCAAAAGAACATGTGCCATTTATGTTTTATCCTAAGTTCCTAACCATAAGAAAGGTAATTCATGCCGAGGAATGCATGCAGTTTTAAGGGTGACAAGTGTCCACCCTAATGCATGCAAATAAAACAGACGAGGTAATCTTTGAAGGGTCTCTCTCTCCTCCATTCCACCCAACTACTTGAGCATGTAGGGAGCATTGAACAGGACGACGAACCCAACCTCTGCAAGAATACCTCGTGCGTTTATGAGAGTTGAGAACCCCGTATTGTCTTTGATAGTTTGTGCACATCCTCTATCTGACTTATCGAACCTATTCGTGGAGGCTCTATTCTGAAGCCAAGACCTTGAACCATTCCGCCATTGATTGAACCAGTGGGAAAGTCTGTGTCGACCCCTGCAGGAGTCACTCATCACGCATTCCTGTGAACCATCACTGTGAGGTCTCGAGCCATTGTTGAGCCTGTTTGAGAGGTCGTGTTTGTATTTCCAGTTGGCTATGGTGACCACGCAGAGCTGGACTGTGCGTGGCTTGATGGCCAACGCAAGTTGTGATTAAGCCCATGTGTGATCTCTCTCTATGTGAGGGAGGTGGATGTTGTTGGAAGAGGTTTCTTCCAGAGAGTGTCCAGCACCAGCTTCAGGCTCTGAGACTTCCTGATCCAGCCTATTGCCAAGACCCAGAGAGGGAGGTTAGCACCGATGGACTGTGCTTGTGAAGGTGTATACTCTCAGGCAGAACGGGCATGTGTGGAATGAGAGTCTGATAGTAGTGGGCATAAGATGGCATCCTGGGAAGAATCCTTCCAGATTTTATGTGTTGTTTTCCCTGTAACCTCAGCCTAGCCTAGGATTCCTTGCCTTGGGGTGGAGCTTAGTCCCAGCTCAGGGGTGACTCACTACTGAGCTGATGAGCAGTGTGGTCTAAGGATGGGAGGTTCGTGGAAGGCCTGCACTTGGTTGGTGGAATCTACCACTGTTAAAAGATAAGTGTCTGATTATGCCTTAATAATATTTTGCAAGACTGTGCTTCTTATGTTATCATGATTACCGTTGTGTATATGAATTAATATGAAACACTATGGATTGATAATTATAGCAGTAAATAATATGTTTTACTCTGAGCTTAAGTGTGTTTATTTGTTGAATGCACGTGGACCATATAATACCTGTATGAGTTATGTATAGAATGGTGTCATAATTTTCTTTTAAGAGTGATTAAGCCATGGTAGCTGAAAAGGTGCGCTACATTGCATATTAGACCTTGCAACATGTTGATATTATGGTAGTTGCAGGAAGTATTAACCTTCATGTGTAACCTTTGACGAGACTAGAATATTCCAGGAAGCAAGAGAAACCCTAAAACATTGAATAATAACCCTAGGAGACAAGTCGAATCAAGAGAATATTTAATATTGAGTTATTAGCCTCCAGAAAGAGAAGTCCGCCCATTCAAGTGAGATAGAGCAGTATAAATATAGGGCACTAGATATAATTTGTTATTCTCACTCTAATAACTACATAAGACTAGTAGTGCACAAGTTTGGAGAGGAATTGTAGTTGCAACTACAACAACTAGCATTTTGGTATTGTCTTTAACTTTCCCTTGGTTATGGCTTGGAATTTCTGCTTGATATTTGGTTATTCTTGCTTGTTACGCTACCCTTGGAGAAAGGTGTGCTACCTTGGTTGGCTATTGGATTTCTTCTAGAATTATTTTGTCTTTCAAGGTTAAGGTACTTTAGGGTGACCTTTATTCCTATGATTGGGTGAAAATATTTCTATATTTTCTATGGTGAAACGATCACACATATTTTTATAATAGGTTATGATCGAAGCCCACACTATATTCATACAGTCTAACTAATGGAAGATAGATTGAGAGGATTTTCTTAGTTGTAGTTGCAGTGAAAGTTTTGTTGTAACAACAAAACCCTAACCCTCTTGTTGAGGCACCTTAAGTGAAGGGATTGACCTAATTCTTGGATAGCCTAGTGCACCTCCTAGTACTCTTATCAAGCCAAGACGTCAAGTTTGAATTTATGGTCAAAGTCAAAGGTTGAACAAGTCAAAGCAGTCATGACTAACTCTATGAAGTTAGAAAACACGTTAGAAGGGGATTAAAACTTTGGATCATGGAAAACAAGGATTGACCTCATCCTTTCCAAGAATAAAGTGGTGGATATCGTGAAAGCCAAGATCATGGAACCACGGTTTGAAGCAAGAAAAGAGAAGGAACCTCATAATGTTGTAGTTATGGATAAGTTCAAGGACAATGGCATAAATGCTATAAGAATCATAGTGGACTTTGTAAAATACCACTTGGTACCCTATATCTCTCATCTTGACTCGTCTAAGAAGATGTATGATTCCCTAACTAGAATATTCTTAGTCTGAGACATTGGACAAGTGATGATTCCGAAGAATGCGATACGTGACATGAAAATGAATGATGATGATAGAATAACATCATACTTTGTAATAATATCTCAATTAAGATATCAACTACAAGATATTGAAGAAATCATTTCAAAAAAGGAACTAGTAAATATAGTACTCAATGGCCTTCCCAAGACATGGGATGCATTTTCCGCAAGCATGAACACACGAAAGGAGTATCCCACATTTGAAGAGATTTAGACTTGTTGTGCACAAGAATAATCAAGTATTATCACAAAAGATAAATCCCAAAAGAAATATGATGATCAACCCTTCATAACAAAGTTCAGGAATTTCAAGAATAAGAGGAAGTTTGTCTTAAGGAAGAAACCAAATCAAGAAAAGGATATGTCAAAAATACAATGCTTCAACTGTCGAAAAATATGGTCACTATAGGAACCACTATCCTGATTTAAAGAAAAGGAAGGAAACAGACAAAGCAACAATTTCTAAAGAAAGGGAACCCTCAAAGAAATCCAACCAGGATAAACCAAACTTATTCTTCTAGTCAAGGTAATAATATTATTCTATAGCATAGTTCTTGTACATATCATGCATATATATCTCTTAGAATATAATATGGTCAGTAAAACAATACCTATGGTAGAATAACAAGATAAGGATTTATATTACGATGACTATAAGTCAAGCAATGCACATGAAAAAGATGAAGTACATTGACAATCCTTGATGACAATTCATGTGGAAGCTATTATATAAGTAACAACTGCTAGATGGTCCACAATCAAAATCAAACTTGAAGAGACCCAGAAAGATTTAGACCAGAAAGAAACCATTAATCAAGAATAAACTAGAATAAAACTTGTGACACTTTGTAGAAAGAAATAAGGATGAAAACGGAAGCATGGACTCTCTTAGATGGACAGAGTTGATTACAAAATTAAAAAATAAGAGCACTCATTTAGGAATGAAGCCGGGATTAGGAGGGAGATAATCCTAAATGATATGATCCATTGAAGAATCCATGAAGATTATAAAGTATATGTCCATGTTCCCCATTGTAAGTACCTGCCATGATAAGCATCACATGTTCATTTTGACTCTAAAAGAAGTTTTCTTCGAAAATAAGTCTTAAGTATCCTTGGTTGTACATACACATCCATGTTCCTATGATGGAAGGAAGCAGTTGGAATCTTCAAGAAGGAATGGAATTGAATCTATAGAAGACTCCATGAACCCAAAAGCTAAATATGAACATGAGGAAGAACATGAAGATTCCAAGAAAGAAAGAAAATCCATAACAACTAGTTATTATACCAATAATCATAAGACTACCAGCATGGTTTGAACCCACTAGAAGTAATCAAGTAGAAGAAATGGAATTTGTGATGAAGAAAAATGCATGTAAGAAATTGTGAAAAATACCTATGAATGGAAATCATTGCGAGATTCAGAACTAGAGGTTCTTCCAGAAGGAAACAGAAGACAATGACGACAACTTGTTCCAGTAAACTAGATATACCTCTTGCAGTATCCATGGATTGAAATTTACATGTAAAATATTGTTCTTCCCAATAAAGAAAATTGAGAAAGAAGCTTATGTAGAGAAATCTCAAGTTTTTGAGGTATACCAGAAAGAGACCCATGCATGAAAATGGAAGAAGACCTTGTATGGATTCAATCAACTTGATGTAGAGTATCTCATATACAACATAAGCATGGTGAGAACTTCCTGTGATAGAATAAGTACTACTTGGATATGTTTCAGTTTTATATTTACCACAATGTCATGGGATAGTAGGAAACAAAAGTCTTTTTCACTCAACACTACATAAGCAGAGTATATTGCAGCTTGTGATGCTTGTACATAAGCAATGTGGCTCTGTAAGTTGGTTTCTTGATCGTTTGATCAGGTGCTAAATTCGACCATGATATATCGTAATGATCAAAGATATATGAATATTTCAGAGAAATCGGTGTTCCATGACAGGTCAAAGTACCTTGAGATCAAAAATTATATTCTTCGTGATAATTTCGAGAAGAGAGAAGTGGTTCTCCATTATATCTCCATAGATGAGCAGATAGCAGATATTTTGGTAAGGCCTCTATCCAAGATGAAAAGTTTACGTACTTAAAGGACAAGATGGGGATCATGGAGATGACTTCCTTATTGGAAAAAAGAAGTGATTACTCCTAGTTTGGGAGGGAGAACTGATATGTTATTGATTTATGGAAAGTCATTTTCCAATTCATAAAATGGTCCAGGTTGGGAAGTTCCTTTCCAGTTTGGAAATTGGTTCGAGATTTCTAACAAACAATCATTTTCTAGTTCGAAAAATGGTCTATATCGAATAGTCATTTTCATAATGAAAATGGTATGATAGATTGTTTATGTACCATAGACAACATTTCCCCTTATGGCCAGTGTGGGGGAATGGTCTAGGAAAATCATTGTTATTAGAAGTCACTCTGAGTAGTGGTCAAGTAGAATGGTCTTCCTGATTAGGCAATCATTCTTTCGAAGTTCACAGTTGTGAGAAGTTTTGAAGAATGGTCTATTTTGTAGGTTGGTGTAGGATGGTCATTTCCTTAGGAAATGGTCCAGACAGTCATTCCATAGGGAAAAATGATTCTCTCCAGGTTGCACTATGATTAGTGCTAGAGGAATGGACCAGTTAGGGGTCTGGTCTAGGTTCAAAAATCAGGGACAAGCATTCCCTAGGATAAACTCATTCTCTCCAGGTTGCACTATGATTAGTTTTGGAGGAATGGCCCAGTTAGGTGAATGGTCCAGGCTCAGAAATCAAGAACAATTATTCTTTTATGCTTGGGAAGAATAGTTTATATAGCCCATAGTTTATGTTTTACTTTCTAAGGGAAGCTTCTCTTCTAGATCTCACAGATGTGAGTGGAAGAATGGCCCATATGACTTAGATTATATCATAATATTGTTGACATCAGATGATATGATTGTTTTGGAGACTGCATGTCTTTGGATAGTAGTTGTATTCTACTGTGGTGGATGTGATCCACTGGTAGTGATTGTGTGTCATTGGTTAGTATTTGTGTGCTACTAGGAGTGGTTGTGTACCACTAGGTAGTAGTTCTATACTACTATGGATAGACACAATTTTTTTCTATTGGATGGCATTGTTTTGGTTTCCATGGAGACTATCACTAGTGTTGGAGATGATTACCAGCTAGATGGATAGCTATTATGCTGATGGAAAGATATTCTCCAAGTGAAGAATGGTCAAGGCAGGACAAATTACTAGTGGATAGACATTCTCCCTATGGAAAATGGTTGAGGACAGTCATTCTTCTAGGACATATGTTTGGATTATAATAATAGTCCTTGTATCCCATGACGTGGCTTCCAACATCTGTTGGAATAGTTATTCTTCTAGGACATATGTTCGGATTAGAAGAATCGTTCATGTATCACTTTGTGGAGTGAGTAACTTATTCAACATCATTCCCTATTACTTAGATGAAGTATGGCTTCGAGATGTGATGCAATTAATGCTATCAGATTATACTAATAGTGATGATGTTGCTCGTGAATTGATCTACATGATCATGAGATAGCCTGTGTGGCTATGATGATGCTACCAGTTGAATGGTTTGTTTGTGCTTAATATCATTAACTTTAATACCTCCCTATCTAGGAGGGAGTGTTATTATTATGGTAGCTGCGGGAAGTATTAACCTTCACCTGTAACCTTTGATGAGACTAGAATATTCTGAGAAGTAAGATAAACCCTAAAACATTGGATAATAACCCTAGGAGACAAGTCGACTCAAGAGAATATTTAATATTGAGTTATTATCCTCCAGAAAGAGAATTCATCACATTCAAGTGAGATTGAGCAGTATAAATAGAGGGTGCTAGAGCTCATTTATTATTCTCACTCTCACAATTGCATAAGACTAGTGGTGTGCAAGTTTGGAGAGGAACTGGAGTTGCAACTGCAACAACCAACATTTTGGTTTTGGATTGGAATTTATTTTGGTTATGTTTTGGACTTTCTATTTGGTCTTTGGTCAATGATAACACCTATTTTCTAACACAACAAGAATGTCATCTACATATAATAGCATGATAGTATAGCTTCCATTTTCTAGTTTTTTAAAATAAACATAGCGATCAAAATGACATCTACTATAACCTTGTTTTGGCATAAACCTGTCAAAATTCAAATATCACTACCTTCGAGATTTCTTTAGGATATACAAGATCTTCTTCAACCTTCATACCAAATTATCCTTCCCTTTGACCTCATACCCCTGTGGTTGTTGCATATAAATCTCTTCCTCTGAATCCTGTTGGAGAAAAGTTGTTTTTACATCTAATTGTTTTTAAATCTTGTTTGTCTTCTAGTTTCTTCATGTATCTAGCTCTTGATATTCTCATGTATCATGGATTCATTCTAGTTATTTATATTCTAAGACATTTAAGTAGGGATTAATAATAATGTTTAAGGATTATATATTTGAGATACATCATCAGAAGAGAACTCCATACCATCCTCAAGAGAATGGAATAGTGGAAACGTTTGAAAAGATAATGGAGAATGTCTTGACCAACATTTTTAATGTAAATAGGGATGAATGGGACTTGAAGGTACCAACAATACTATGGGATTATAGAACTACATGTAAGAAACTAGCAGGGAAAACACCTTTTAGGTTGGTGTATGGACAAGAAGAAGTAGTTCCCTTAGAGTATTTGATACCAATTCTACGCATTACAATAATTATAGATATGAAATAAATATGCGCATCACAAGAAATATTGGCTCAACTCATGGAATTGGAAGAAGATAGAATTATAGTTTGTTTCCATCAGGAGGTACATAAATTAAAGGATAAATCTTGGCATGACCAACATATTAAAAAGAATAAATTCAAAGGAGGAGACTTGGTTATCCTATATGACATTAAATACTTGCAGCACCTAAGCAAGCTCAAGATGAATTGGCTAGGGCCATATAAGATAAAGTCTGTCATGGATGGAGGTGTTGTGTAGATGAAAGAATTAACATGAAAGGAACTTCAAGGAATGGTGAATGGTAGTCGATTGAAACTGTATAGGAACATTCGACCCACTAACCTTCCATAATTGAAGTGAAAAAGTTAGACTTGTACATATTGTAAATCGTAGGAGTTAAAATAAGCAAAAGAAGAAAAAAATGGTCGGTAAAAAAACTTGAAATGAGAGCCTCAATTCGAAATAGGTCTGCATCTGGGAGTTGGTCATCCATTGCTCCACCACTTTCCCCTAACTCCAACCTAGAAAGGCTATATATACCGACATTGCATCTTCCTGGTTTAACAATGACTTCAAATTAAAACTCTTGAAAGAGTAGTAACCACCTGCAAATCCTTCATTCAAGTAATGGTTTATTAACTAGGTACTTCAACACAGAGTGGTCAGTAAAAAAATTGAAATGAGAGCCTAAAAAATAGTGTCTAAACTTTTGTAATGCATAAATCATAGTTATACCTTGCCTCTCAATAGTAATGTAGTTGTGTTCATCTTGAGAAAGTTTTCTACTGGAAAAATAGATAGGGTAGTCCATATTTCCTTCCCCGGATTGCACTAAAATGGCTCCCAGGGAAATACCTGATGCGTCCACATGTACATGGAATTCGATTTCCCAATTAGGAAATATATAAATATAGGTGCATTACTTAGTTTTTCTTTGAGGATGTCGAATGTTTTGTCACATTTTGGTTTCCACCAAAATAGTTCAAACTTCTTCAACAATTTTTCTAGAGGTGAAGTGATAGTTATGTATCTTCTGATGAACCTATGGTAATATCATGTATGTCCAAGTGTAGATCGAAATAGTTTAGAACTTTTAGGAGGAAACATGCTTAGAATGACCACAAAATTAGTTGGGTCTACCAAGACTCCTTCTCTGCATACAATATGGCCTAGCGGGTTGTCATGTGGTACACATAAGATGCACTTTCTTAGATTCAGAAATATCTGCAATTCACAACATCTATCAAACATTAACCGAAGTAGCCCTACATGTTCCTTTGAAAAGATGTATATTGTCCAATCATCCATGTAGACCCCTACAAACTTGTGGATGAACTCTTGAAATGATGCTATCATGATCCAAGAGAAGACTGCAGGGGCATTCTTTAAGACAAAGGGCATTACGTTGTATGTGAATAACCCCCATTTAGTTATGAATGTGGTCTTCTTCTTGTCTTCCTCTGTAATTTTGACTTGGTGATATCCTGTGAATCCATCTGTAAATGAATAAGATTCTTTTTCCAAAACCTAATCTAACACTTTGTCACTGAAAAGTGTTTCAAAAGGATCATGCACACATGCACAATTTAGACTTTTGTAGTCCACACAGACCCAAATGTCTTCTATATCTTTATTTCTCTAGATAACTATGGGCCTAACCCACTCTACTTCTTCGATTGGGAAAATAAGTCTTGTTGCAAGAATTTTGTCCACTTCCTTCTTGACCTTCTCTTTTATTTTAGGATTAAGGAAGTATAGTCTATGATTCACAAGTTTTGATTCAGGTTTTAACTCAATTTTAATTTCTCACATGACTCCTTTTATACCTTTTAGTTATGAAAATGTTTTCGGGAACAAGTCCTCATACTCCTGCAGCAGGTTGTGTACTTTATTCATAGTTTGATCATCCCAGTAATCTCTTATGGAATCTATCTTAGCATGATTTGTACTCCCTATATTAACTTTTCACAACTTTAGTGGATGGTTATAGAAGATACAGGTGTGACGAGGTATAGTATCCTGAATCTCTCTACTTCCTTTCGTTTCTTTAACAATTAAAATTCTAAGCTATTCTAAGTCATTGGGTTTTTCCAAGTCTTTATCAACTTTACATCAAGCTACAACTATATTATCATATTCAATACTTAGACTAGACTGAATCAATTGAACATGGTCAACACATACTACTGGGTTTGGCCTCTTTTTCCAAATGTTAGTAAAAAACAATTCTCTGATTCTTTGAAGGACTGTGTTGAGCTCAGGGTACTTACTTGCAAAGGAGAAGTCTTTTCAAAATTGTTCCTATAAGGTATGCCAATATATTGTTTGTCTTCTAGTTTATTCATGTATCCCTACTTATTTAACAGTCTTATTATTCTCTTGTTCTCTTATAAAATGATATTTGATTGTGATATGTTTTTGTCTTTGAGTGCATAACTGGATTCTTAGAAGTACTTATAACACTGGTGTTGTCACATAGTATAGAAATTGGTTGATTGTACTCTACCTTAATGTTTTACAATACTTACTTCATCCAAAGTATTTTTGTGCAACAAGATGTTGCTACAATGTACTATGCCTCTTTTGTAGATAAGGAGATTGAAGATTGTTTCTTGCTTAACCAGGATACTAAAAAATTTCCCAAAAAGAATGCTCCTCCACTTGTTGTCTTCATGTCATCAACAATGCCCTCCCAATCTGCATCAGTGTATGTAGTTAGGGTAAAGTATTATCCTTTTCGATACCATAGTCCAAAATCCATTGTTCCTTTCAGGTATCTGAGAATTCATTTGAATACCACCACATGTGATTCATTTGGTGAAGATTTAAGTCTTGCAACCAATCCAACAACTTGCATGACATCATGAATTGATTAATTCCCATATATAAGAATACCAATCATTGATATATACATGGTGTGATCTAATTACGGTGATTCATAATCCTTACTCAATTTGCATCCTGTAATAATTGGAGTACTGAATGGATTGCAGTATTCCATCTTGAACTTATTTAACATCTCCTTAATATATTTTTTCTAAGAAATGAATATTTTTTATCTGACTGAAAGATTTTCAAACCTAGGAAGAAGGACAACTCACCTAGCATGAACATCTCAAATTATTTTTCATGTCTTTTGAAAACCTTCGATTCAAATCATCAGAGTTGCTTCCAAAGATGATATCATCTACATAGACCACAATCACAAAAATATTTCCATTTTATTCTTTGATGTAAATATTAATTTCTACATTTCCTCTCTTGAAACCTTTTTGTTGCAGGTACTTGTCAAGCCTTGAGTACCAAGCTCTATTTGTTTGCTTCAGACCATAGAGGGATTTCTTCAATTTGCTCACAAAATATTGATTTTCTAATAGCTGAAATCCCTCAGGCTTCTCAATGAATACTTCCACTTCTAGATTTGCATTTAAAAATGTAAGAACCCTAGTTAAAAAAAAAACTAATTGTCAAAGTTAAATAATTGTTTAAGGTTTATTAAGTTTAATTAATTAAATAATTAATTGTCCTAATGTATATTAATTAATTAATTATTAATTATTATTAATAATAATTAATTAATTAATTATTGTTTAATGTATATTAATGAATCGATTAATTAATTAATTAACTCATTAAATATTTGGGTAATGAATTAAAGTTTAATAAATTTTAATTTATTAAAAAGAAAACATAACGTAATGAAGGAGGGAACCATTAAGGAGAAGGGGATAAGGTGGTTGGCCTTAAATGGAGGGATAAGGTGGATGGCATTGAATGAAGGGAGGAGGTGGTGAATGTGAAGGAGGATATGAGGGGGCATAGGCATTCGAGACAGGGGGACTTTTCATTTTGGGGGGAGGAAGCATTATTTGGATATTAAGAGACTGTATTGGGGCATTTTCTTTTGGGGAGATTGGAGGACTGTTTTTTTTTTCTGGTTTTGAGTTTGGTGGACTGTTACAGGGAAGCATCAGTTGCTGGGAGTTTTGGGCTCCAGGGCCAAGAATCCTTATGGAATCCTGGAGCTAGGGAGCCAAAAAGGCTCTGTTTCTAGTTGGCTGGGTGGTTAGATGGTTTTGGGCAGTGCATCAAGCGGAGTTGGGGACAACAGTAGCATCAATTAGAGGTATGTATTTTCATTATTTTGTTGTGTTATGAAATTGATTATAATCTACTCTTAAATATTAATATGTTGATTATGTAGTGGATTATTTTTATGTATAAGAAACGGTTTAAGGTTAAGTTAGCATGTCTTTATTTTAATTTATGATTTATAAGGCTCTGTTGGAAGAGGCCTTACAAAAAATGCATATTTAACATCCATGTGATAAAATTTGATACACTTGTAGATTGCAAATTCCAAGAACATTCTAATAGCATCTAGTATGCCTATTGGAGCAAACGATTCATCAAAATATACACCTTCAACTTGAGCATATCCTTTACATACCAGCCTTGCCTTATTTCTCACTACTTTTCCATCCTCATTTTGTTTAGTCCTAAAGTCTCACTTAGTGCCAATTAAATTCTTGTTTGTTGGTCTAGGAACCTACTCCCAAGTTTCATTTTTCTCAATCTGATCTAATTCTTGATTCATAGCGTTAACCCACTTTTTATCTCTAATAACATGCTCTAAGTTATTGTGTTCTATTTTAGACAATAAATACATATTTGCATGTTTTGGTGATCTTACCAATTGCCTTCCGATTTGGACATCTTGGTTGTTATCACCAAGAATAAGTTCTTCAGGTTAATTCTTTTGAACATAGCTCAAGGGGGTCTTTGTGTATCGTCTAGGGGATTTCTCTTCTTCTTCTTCTGCATTATATTTCTTATAGTATTTATCTTCTTCTTCTTCGTCTGCATTGTCTTCCTCATTGTATTTCTCTTCTTCACTATAGCTTGTTATTGTTGGTTGGTCATTTGTTTGCATCTTGATCCTTCCATGCTTTTCATCATCCATTCTTACTTTTCCACTTTAAACATTTTTTTCTAATCTCATATTTGAACATCTGTAATATTTTCTTTGAGAGGAGTACCCAAATCAAATACCTTCATCACATCTAGAGTCAAACTTTCCAAGGTTTCCATCATCTCTTTTTATGTAGAATTTGCTTCCAAAAACTTTAAGGTGTTTGACATTTGTTCGGTTTCCTTTCCATAATTCATATGGAGTTTTTTCATTTTTATCTCAGAGGTTGTGATTTGTTCATAATATAGACATTTGTGTAGACTGCATCCCTCCAAAATCTATCTCACAATTTATCTTGATTTTGCATAGTTCTGGCCATTTCTTGTACAGTCTTGTTTTTCCTTTTAACCACTCCATTTTGTTGAAGACTTATTGAAGCTGAAGTGCCTTATTATTCCATTATCTTCACATAATTCATTGAACTCATCTGAGGTAAATTCTCCTCCATTATCTGATCTTAGGAATTTCATCTTCAAAATTACTTCATTTTCCACTAATGATTTGAATGTTTTAAACTTCTGAAGGTTTTTTACTTATGTTTGAGAAATGATACCCAGGTCATTCTTGTGTATTCATCAATGAGTAGCATGAATTAATGGTTAACTTGCATACTTTGTGATTTGGTTGGCCCACATAGATCAATGTGTATGAGTTCTAATGGTCTTGATGTTGATAATTCATTGGTTCTGAATTTCACTCTTGTTGGTTTCCCATGTTGACAATGTTTAGAAATTGGGTTTGAGGGATTGATGATTTTTGGCATGCCTCTTATTTCCTAGTGGTTATTGACCTTGAAAAAGTTGTCAAAGTCCAAATTTCCCATTCTCTTATTCCATAACCAGCTTTCATCTATCTATCCAACACAAGATTCTTCTCTTATAATTTTATTTAGAATGTATATATTGTTTGGAGTTATGATTGTTGTTGCTAACAATATGCCAATGTCTTCTTTTCTTATTCTTCACTCCTAGGAGTTAAATAGGAGTGTGTGTCAATAGTCACACAGTTGAATGACACTTAGAAGGTCATACTTTAAATTTTCAACTATAAAAACGTTTTCTATTGTGGCCTTCTGACTTTACCTTTCCCAATTATCTTGGCAGATTTATTATCTCCAAATGAAACACTTCCTTCCTTTTATCTATTTAGCTTAAGGAATTTTTTTTTATCATTACTCATATGCCTTAAGAATCCACTATCTATGTACCAATAGATTTATTTTTCTTGATCATGCATTGCTAAATCACATTCTTCTTGAGAACTCTTCTCTTGTTTCTTCTTCCATACTTTGGTGGTATTGTTGATACACATATTATTTTTAGTAGGGGCTTGTATCCAACTTTTGCAATCCTGGGATTTATGGCCAAAATGATGGCATTTATAAAATTCAATATCATAGGTAAATAGTGGATCAAATGAGTTCATGTTTCCATTGTAAACAAGTTTTTTTACTTTGTTGTTCACATAATTATTTATTGGAGAATTGTACATGCCTCCATTTATTATTTGGTCATTTATTGGATATGCTTTGCAGTCTATTGCCTTATGTCCAAAATTGTTGCATGAAAAATAGTTACCAAGAAAGAGATATTCATAACTGTTCATAGTAGGTCCTGTTGGTGTCATCACCTTTCGAAATTCATTCTTCTTGTGAAGGACAACTGGATACTACTAGTCAAGGTTTGCTTCATTGGTTTTCTCATTACATTCAGTGGGATTGATTAGGGCCATATCATAACTCTTGTGTTCTTCCTTGGTTCTTTGTAATCTCAGGTTGCGATTATAACCAAGTCCAATTTTATCAAATGATGATATTTGGTTCTAGTGCATATTGTCTAACATCATGGAACTTTGTTCAAAATTTTTATTGGTGTTCATCTCAACTATAAGTACATCGATTTCCTTCATTAGGGAAACATTTTATTTTTCAATTTTATCACAATCTTCTTCTTTATTCTATAGTTGATTCATTATTTCCTCTTCAGTTTCTTATGTTCTTCTAGTTGAGAAACAAGATTAGAATTATGTGACAATTCTTCCTTCAAATATCTATTCTTTCCTCTGAGCCTTTTTATTTCATCTAGGTCATAGAGTAATTATCCTTCAAGATCAACATCCACATCATCATTTTCTCCCATTTATGGGATTTTTTCATTGTATTCAGCTTCATTGGAATCTATTTCTTAGTCCATGAACAAAACATCTTCTTCAATCTCTTCATCACTTTCATAAGATGAGTAGTCATTCTCTTTGGAACAAAGATTCTTATTTTTTTATGGAAGTATTTGTTCCTTTGATATTTAGCCTTTCTTGTTTCATTGGGGTTAAAATCATATTTATTTTTGTTGTCCCTGTTTTTATTATGAGGCCATTTGGAAGCAAAGTGTCCTACTTCACCACAATTAAAACATTTGAAAGGAAGCTTACCTTTTTATTTTCTAGTTCCTCTCTGGAGCCTTCTTACAAAGTTGTCTTCTTCTATATCAGAATCATCATTGGAGATGTCACTTGATATTTCTTTTCTTTTGTTGGTCTTATTTGAGTATTTGAATGTTGCTTCTCTTTTAGGTATTTCTTATTGTCTTGTTTGCATCTCATAGGCTGTAAGAATTCCATGCAATTCATCCATTATTAATTTGTCCAAATATTTTCTATCTTCAAGAGTTGATATCTTAGGATTGAATCTCATAGGAAGTTATATGATTACTTTTTGCATAATGAATTTATCTTCAATTGTTTCCCCCAAACCTATGATGATGTTTACAATTCAATCCACACGTAGAAGGTATGTTGTAATGTTTTCTTCTTCATCCATCTTCAGGATTTCAAATTGAATCCCATGAGTTTGTAGTTTTACTTGTTTGACTTTATCATATCTTTCATAGGTGTTTTGTAGTTTATCCCACGTCTCCTTTGTTGATTTATAGTGCATAAATTTGGTGAATTATAATTTTGATAATCCTTCTAGAATTGCATTCATGGATTTTTCATTGTTGTCTCTGAGCTTCTTTGCACCTATATCAAAGAGTGGATTTGTTGGATTTTCATAACCATTCTTGATTGATTCTCAGACATCATACCCTAGTGACCGTAAGTACACTCTCATTTTGATACTCTAGAAGGCATAATCTATTGCATAAAAGTATGGATATTTTCTTAAGGATAGTGTCTATTATTTATCCGTGTGATCTACTGAGATCTACTTTTCAATGGTTAGAATTTTGTTGAAGGAATCTATTCTGAAACCAATTGTTGGAATGTTCAATAGTACTAAGAGGGGGGTGAATCAGTACTGCATACTTTAATTCCCTTTTTCTATAAACCGATTTAAAGAATATTAACATTTATGATTGCATAAATTCATATCATAAATATACTCATCATAACCACATACATTAATAAACACATTCAAATATATAGAAGTGGAAAACCAAACTGTGAAAACCTTGAAAGTATTTTGTAGATAAATGTCAATTTGTGTATAAACAATTTTTTGACACCAATCCTCTTCTGAGCACCAATTCATAATTCATGCACCAAACTACAAATGAGTGAGGACACAAATCCTATTATGAGCACCAAATCATAATTCATGCACCAACCTGCAATTGAATGATGACATAAATCCTCTTATGAGAACCAACTCATAATTTAGGCACCAACTTACAATTGAATGAGTACACCAATCCTCTTATGAGAACCAAATCATAATTCAGGAACCATCCTGCAATTGAATGAGGACACCAATCCTCTTATGAACACCAACTCATAATTCAGGCACCAACCTGTTAGAGACTCCAATCGCCTTCCTTTATCCACACTGCCACCCTCGAAATACATAAATGCCTTAATTTTCTTCAATAAGTTTCTCCAACATGCTTCATAATCTACGTCCTCATGCTTCAGATCATCTTCATCATTTCCATGACTTCACGTAGACATCAGAGCCTCTACATATCACACATTTTCCCTAACACATTATTCACCTTCACACTCACACACTATTGTGATTGTCATAATGCATATATATATGGTTCGATCAAGCATATGTGTACTCAATTAATATTTTAATGTGGACCCAATTCATCCTTGGAGCCGACGAGAGCATCGAACATGCCATTGAAATTGTTGGCATAAAGTATAATCCCTTAAGCTCTTCGGGGCTTATTTTCATTCAATATTTGATTTGACCCATCAATCATGTGACCAAGGACTCACGACCATACCCTTTATTGTGGGGGGTTGAGTCCTCAACTCAAATCTTGAGGAAGAGGTGTCACAATACACAAGTTGTTGACACATGGTTTTCCTTTTGAGCACATGTCTAAATTGTAGGGGGGTGCCTCTATATTAACCCATGTTCTATTTAAGCGCCCACAATTCATTTAGGACCATCGATCTATTTGTGAGTAGATGATTGGATCTACACATGTCTCAATTTCGATGAAACTTGATCACCATCGATCTGGTCAAATCTCATATCTGGATCATTGGTTTATTTTAACTATGATTCAATCTTCGTCGTGGTCCCGCTATGGGTCCTTTCTTCCACGTGTTGTCTCCTGAGTGATTTCACACCTCAGATGACGTGTCTCAGTCTTAGGACTTCAAGAATTACGATGTTTCTCAACAGGTCAAGATCCGAAATGATAGAGGCTGTTGATATGGATCTTTGGCTCAATCCTGAAAATCCACTTCTTAGAATTGTTTTAGAGGTTTTCTTGGAGCCACATGTATTGGACCACTTGATCTCAGGATCTCAGACTTATTCAAAGGCAAAGATAAAGGAAATTCCATGATGGGCGATGTCTTAGATGATGTGGGTCGTCGATCTTGGAAGGTTTCTCCCAAGTCTAATATTGACCGTTCCTTTATTAAAATGTTAACCATCTCCTCGACCAATATAATCAGGGGCCACAATTATACTATTAATTAGATCTGACGGTTGTTGTTGCTTGTTTTTTGCAAAAGGGTTTTTGACTTGGATCTTCAAAACTCTTGTTTGTACATAGAAAAGGATTTAAACCTCGACTTTATATCACACTTGATCTTGATCATGTGTCTTCAATTGAAGAACTTCTCTGATCCTTTACTGATGTGGTCCATATGCTCCACTTCTCTTCCTTTTGTTTGTCCACAAGTTTGATCGTTGGACCTATTATCCTTAATCACACATTATTAACAATATTTGTGGGTGAAATTTATGTCATGTCTCTGCATTTAAATTAACTACTAGATTTGAGACAAATTGGCTCTCAATTGGTCAATCTAAACCAATCCTTATTATGAATGCCACACCCTTAACACTAATGACAATCTGTTGAACCACATCTGCACCTTGACATCAATGATAATATACTCAACAATTCTATCAAAAGTATGCATAATGGGTACTCATTGGATGCAAAATTTAATTTTGCATCCAACTGGTGCCTACATTTGAAATTTAAGTAAACCTAAAAGGATATAAGTCAAAAATATGATTAAACGAAGTATTTTTCTTTCTTTCCCTTTGAAAATTCATACCTTTATTTTATTATTTTAACTATTATTTTATTATTTTCCTTAGGAGGCCTATTTTAGATCTCAAATTTCCCAAAATGGTGAATTTATCCCCTATCTCCTTAGGATTATGGCTTTATAGATTTGGACATTTGAATTTTGAAATCTTAAGTAAACTTAAAATACAAGAAATGGATAAAGGGTTTCCTACTTTCAAAAGGGAAGATACTAAATATGAATAATTTAACATTGGAAAAGAAAAGAGGGATCATTTTTTCATAAGCACATGGAGAGAAAACATATATTTACAACTTATACATAGTGACATTTTTGGTCATACGAAATCTTCTCTTGATGGATGCCAATATTTTATTTTTTTCATTGATGATCTTACAATGACAATTTGGATATACTTTTTGAAAGATAAATAAGAAGAATTTGAAATTTTATACACTTTTAAAACAAGGAAAATATTTCCACATGGAGAGATAATGAGGGAGAATTCACTTCAAATGAATTCAATGATTATTGTAGGAAAAATAAAATGAATAGATTGTTGAAAAATTATTTTACTCTATAATAGAATGGGGTTACATTGAAGAATGAAACGAACTCTAATAGGAATGGAAATAACTATGTTATTTATTTTATTTTTTATTATCACTGTAAGAATAGACAACTTGGTCAGTCTCGTACTCACATGACACGAGGTTGATTCTAACTGCTATCACTATAACCTCTAGATGAAATATGTATTCCTCTTCCATGGGCATAGGTAAATCGGGGGTATTTGAACTCAGAACTTCATCGAAAAGAACACTTCATGCCATGACACTTTCCAAATGAGCTGCCCTCGGGGGATGGAAATAACTCTGTTATATTTCAAAGGGTTAAGCACAAAATATTGTGAATAAACAATTCATAAATATGTCTAAGGAGTAGATCTCCCACATCATCCTTAGATGGAATCACTCCATATGAATCCTAGTATGGTACTAAGGCTCCAATTAATCATAGTACGAAATGCATGCTTATTGGATATCCATATGAAAATGAAGGATATTTGTTGTTATATAATGGGAAATTAATTATCAGTTAGGATGATTTTCTTGATAAAATAGAAAGTCAAACTATTAAATATATTGATAATTTCCTTAGTCACTTGGAGAAAATGATAACTCATTGTAAAACAATTCACCAAATAAAACCATATTGGATTGAAAAATACTTAGACCCCAATATGAATGTTCATGAATTAGATAAATATTTTTCAGATGATGATTCTTCTTCCACACAAGATAGATCAAATGCAGAAGCTTCACCATAGGCACAACAAAGTACACCAAAATGGTTCACACAACTTCTCAAACATGTTCACCTAGATGAACAAAATAAAATAGGAAGTATAAGTTCCCACTCATTTCAATCCAATTTTAACTTAACCACTCATACTTCCATTGAACCCACTACTTTTATAGAATCAATGAAACATGAAGAATGACAACACAATTCATTAAATGAATATGTGATCCATAATGATCTTTTAATGACCGTGGTTGAGTTTTTAATTGCATGTGTTAATTAACCATTTGAGAAGCTAAATGAAAGAATGAGGAAATAAGAGGAATTATGACAGCCATATACATATATGCAGATCTGAAATGAAGTAATAAACAACAAACCATAACAAGAGAAGTGATAACAGAGTTCGACACAAAATTGCCTACGTCTCCGGGCCTTTGTTTCTGTGGGGGAGGCTTCTTTATTTCTGTTCAAAGATCAAAAAATACATCGCATCAGTTCCAATTGGCTACAAGACTGATTTGGTCATGTTCTTCCAGATCTATAGAACCCAGCAAAAGAAACGGCATGCAAAACGGATGACTGGAGCTCCCAGAAATGGCCTGCAAGCGTCTGCTCCTCAATAGCTTCCCTGCATAAAAATGGCTTTGGATTGGCTTCCCTTCAGCATAACCCTGCTCTTGAATGTCCTTCATGGCCTCAAATAGGCCTGGTTTTTATATATCTAAAGTTGGTTATCCATCCCCAACTTCCTCCCAAAATCTGGCCTCCAAAAATGCCCAATATCTCCCAAAAATGGATAAAATCCATTATCACAGGCATAAAAATCAATAAAAAATAAAAATATATATAAAAAAACCCACTGTATGTTTAATAATAGGGCCTAGCCCCTTATTTCCGGTGCACGCCCCTAAACTCGGTCATATGGATAGGTATGTGGCCAAGCGCCAGCCCAAAGGGCTGTGCGCTGGCCCCTTTCCTGAACTCTGTGGTCATGTGGCGCCATTCCATAGGACCGCGCCCCCCTATTCTCACGCTTGGACTATGGCCTTACCCCTGGTATTATGGCGGAGGGTGCACCCTCATCTTTGGCCCCCGTCAAATACTCCCGCGCAAGTTAAACCCCCCGCGCTTCTAGTTATATCGGTGGTTACATGCAATATAATAAACTGTGGGCTGGGGCTAAGCCCCAACCCTTTCCGCCTCCGTTTAAACTTTGCATCAAACATAAATAATATATTTTCCATATAGCTATTAAGAACCAATGGTGGAGCAGGTGGTTAGCCCGGTCCTTCCAGTCCGTAGCTTGGAAGAGTTCGGGGGTTTGACTCCGGTGGAGACCCCATATTTTGCATAACCCAACGAGCCAACCAATGGGTGCCACGTGGCAACCCATGACTGGGCCATGTGGAACCTCAATAACCAATTAGACACTGCCACTTGTCAAACACTGATTCATCCACCTATCTACTGAGGTGTCTGCCCAGTCAACAACCGTACCACCATGTCACTGCCCTGTCAACATGCCACTGTGTCTGCCACGTGTCACTCTTACAGTGGTGACACGTGTCACCCTCTGACTGGTCCAATCCCTATAGTATGCCACATCAACTACCATGTGTCATCACTAGAATTTTCCACGTCAACTGTACGGCTGTACGACCTGTACAGCCTGCCTTCCACGTGGCACTGTACGGACTGTACAGTCACCCATTTTTTTTGCCTATTTGGGTTTTTGAAAAGAATGCGATAACTTTCGCATACGGAACCCGTTTGACGAAGTAAATATATGGCCGAAATCAGGAAGATGAGACATACACAATGGTGCTAGTTACGTCATATTTTGAGCACTTTCATTTTGAGCCTTTTTTAGCCCTGACAGGCTCCTGGATCCAATTCTGGATCAATATGATTCAATAATTTCAAGTGGAACTTGGAGAATTTTTTATTGTCCAATATATGTTAAACCTGTCAACTACAAATGGATTTACTGAATCAAGTATAAGTCAAATGGTGAAGGTGATAAGTATACAGAGAGACTTGAAACAAAGGTTTTTTCTTAGAAAGAAGGTGTAGACTATGTGGAAACATTTGCACCATAAGAAATTAGAATACAATCATAATGGTAATTAATTTGGATGCACACCATGGTTGGAAACTTTAGCAAATGGATGTTGAAGGTGTTTTTATTAATGGTAACTTGAACAAGAAGTCTATATGACTCAAGCCCCAAGTTTTGAAGTTGAATGGAAAAAGCACAAAGTTTTCAAATTAATCAAAGCTTTATATGGCTTGAAACATGAACTTGGATCATGGTGTGAAAAAATGGATGAATACCTTAGAGGTGTTGGTTTTCATCATAGTGATTTTGATGATACTTTGTATTTCAATATGTAAGGTAAAAACTTGGAAGTCATTGTTGTTTATATTGATGACTGGAATATTAAAAGGAATCATGAAGTTGACATCAAATAGGTGAAATAGGAACTTGATAAAGGACTCACAATGATTGACTTGGGGCCACTTCAATACTATATTGGAGTGGAAGTTTCTCAACAATGTCATCAATATTCCTTACTCAAGCCAAGTATGCAACAAAATTGTTGAAGAAGTTTTTCATGGAGGATTGTAAGCCCTGTCTTACACCTTTGGAAAAAAACTTAAAAAATTTCAAAATTTGAATGGAGCGAGCTAGTGAATAGTACTAGCTATAGATTGTTACGAGTAAAATATCTCTATGGATAAGGTTAAACCACAACAGACGGAAATGAATGCAGAAATAAACTCTTATAAAGTATGATATATAAACAAATGTGATAGAAAGACAAGATAAAAGTCCTACCTCGTCCAGACGTTCGATGAAGTCCACCGTTGAGCACTTGACCCAAAGCAATATACCTGCAACTAGTTCTCAACATTTAAGCAACGCAAGAATATAATGACAATATATAATGTTATCACATTAGATAGCATAATCCATCAACATTCATAACAAATACGTCCATGGAATAAAAATTCAAATATTTTCAAGATATTAATTGGACGAGAAAAGAGTATTTCTATTA
This sequence comes from Picea engelmannii, assembly GCA_009831015.1. Taxonomy (NCBI): domain Eukaryota; kingdom Viridiplantae; phylum Streptophyta; class Pinopsida; order Pinales; family Pinaceae; genus Picea; species Picea engelmannii. The sequence goes on from ML776643.1 coordinate 1,677,628, forward strand.
ATATATAATCAGTAGAAGTGAATGAGTTACAAACTTCTATGTCGGCAAAGTTCAGAACCGACAAACTAATTTCCTTCCAGCTAGGCCTCCACCACTTCAATCCTCTGTCGATTAAGGTTGGTTTTCATTGATGTCAACCCTTGAAGAAAGACCCGTAGCACAAAGGTTTGGGTAATGGACCCAATATTGTTTGATGTAAATATGACTCATTATTTTTTTGTCATTTTTGATAAGAATTAAATATGGATGAACTACAAAGTGGTCCCCTTATGGTGAAAGCCCTCACGGGAAGACACTTTGTGGAGTAAGAGAACCCATGCTTAATTGTGGAATAATGAGATGAAGGAAAGTGATTTTTTCAGGGAAAATATTCTAGATGGATAGTGCTTGTCATTTCATTTCCAGTGGTATGTGGAACGTCACATAATTCCTCACAGNTGAGTTATGATATATTTTCAAATAATACTATTCTATATGGATAGTACATTTCATGCCATTTCTGGTGGTATGTAGAACGTCACATAACTCCCCACGGTTTGAGAGTTATGGCCTTACGAAGTTGGAAGACCCTCATATGTCATCTCGAAGCCCCAAAAGGTCAAAGTAATCAAAGTGGTTTAAGAGATTTTAAAAGGTAAATAATAAAGTGAAGTGATGATTGTATTATAATTCAAAGTGAATACAAAATAAATTATTTCAATAATAAATTTAATGGAGAAATTAGAAG
>ML776643.1:1684287-1709413 GCA_009831015.1 Picea engelmannii
ACCCATAGCACAAAGGTTTGGGTAATGGACCCAATATTGTTTGATGTAAATATGACTCATTATTGTTTTTTCATTGTTGATAAGAAGTAAATATGGATGAACTCCAAAGTGGTCCCCTTATGGTGAAATCCCTCACAGGAAGATGCTTTGTGGAGTAAGAGAATGCATGCCTAATTGTGGAATAATGAGATAAAGGAAAGTGATTTTGTCAGGGAAAATATCCTAGATGGATAGTGCTTGTCATTTCATTTCCGGTGATATGTGGAACATCACATAATTCCTCACGGTTAGAGAGTTATGACCATGAGAAGTTGGAGACCCCGAGTTTGGGTAATGGACCCAAGTTTGTTTGATGGGTAACGGTATGGGTTATGATATATTTTCAAATAATACTATTCTATATGGATATTACATGTCATGCCATTTCTAGTGGTATCTAGAACTTCACATAACTCCTCGCGGTTTGAGAGTTATGGCCTTACGAAGTTGGAGGACCCTCATATGTCATCTAGAAGCCCCAAAAGGTCAAAGTAATCAAAGTGGTTTAAGAGATTTTAAAAGGTAAATAATAAAGTGAAGTGATGAGTGTATTATAATTCAAAGTGAATACAAAATAAATTATTTCAATAATAAATTTAATGGATAAATTAGAAGTGGACCCAACCCTAAAATAAGGAAAGTGGGCCAAGTGACCTAGAAGATGTTTTTAAGGAAGCTACTTGGAGAGTCTAAATAAGAGGCAAGGCTCTCTCATTTGAATCACACTTGAGCATATTGAATATCTATATGTGTCTGAGGTAACCAACGATATATAAACCGAAATTCTGAGTGAAGGTGAAGAAAATAAGGCCGAAATGCAAGGAATGATAAATTCTTTTGATGGTGCTTTCTAAGGTATGTTATTTTCAGGTCATCTCACCATTTTCGCTATAAATTTTTTTTTTATAATGATTCAGAATGTGAAATTGCTATGCAAGTGAGAAAACCTATCCAAGTATCTGTGAAAAAAAATTCAGCCTGTGGGTCATTTTATTTTTGGAGTTACACTCCGTGGAAAATAGGGTTTGTTGTCAGTCCTGAAACTAGTCAAAATCAGGTGTTTTGGGTAAAAACGTCATAACGTATTCATAACAGATCCACATTCAGTGAGAAAAAATGTGTTAGTTAGGTTATAGTATGTAGTATTTTGTATTTTTTGTAATGGTTTCATATCATTTCATCAAATATTTTGTGTGGGGCACGCTCTACAAGGTCGCTCTCTAGAATAAGCCAGAATTCAACAAGGTATGCCATTTTTTCTATAACTCCTTTTCTGATAGATTACAAGTAGTGACACTTGGATGAACTACATAAAACACACTAAAGAAAATTGTGTATCAGTTTCATATCTATATACATTACAGGTTCAAAGTTATGATTACTTCAAGTTAGGATTGTTGACTAATCCAAAACTAGGCATGTGAGACTAAAGAAAAGTTTGATGAAAATGCTAGTCTCTTGTTTTTAAAGTTAAGGAAGGTTTGTGATCATATACACCGGGTCTATTATAGAGCTAAAAATCATATTTGGATGATGAAATTGATGAGGTCTTTTGGTTGTTGTACATGTTGAGTACATGGTTGAGACAAGTAGTTGATGAGTTGGCGCACACACATGAGGTGTATAGTTGATGATGTTGGTGCATATTGATGAGTCATAGTTGATGAGTAGTTGAAACATGATTGGAACATACTTGGTACATGGTTGGATGAACTTTGTTATGGTACAGGTTGATTACAAGTTGGTGCATGGTCGATGCACTTGTTTATGGTACAGGTGTAGAATTCCTACAGAAACCCCAATAGATCTAGAATTCTAGTTAAATTGAACACAAACAATTTGTTGATATTCAAGAGATGAGAGAAATTTTTTGCTCCATAAATTAGAGAATTATATTAATCAAAATGAATATACATGAGCAACCATCCTCAAAAAAGAAGAGAGGAGGTGAATATATAGAATTACCAACATAGAAATTCTAGTAAAAAAAAGATAGAAATAGCTAAAATAGGTGTCATAAGCTAAGGGAGACCACATAGTTCGACCTAGACCACTAAATATACATGTCACGCATTCATTAATGTCCACAAGAGTTAAGTGATGTGCATTATCTCACTTAATATCACTTAACTGACAAGAGAAGCAGTTCCAACTCACTTAACTGACAAGAGAAGCAGTTCCAACTCACTTAACTGACCCGAAATAGTAGTTACTAATAATAGTAACAAAAAAAATCATTAATTAAGGAATAAATATCTCACTCAAAGAGGAGGTGTGCATTCCCCAATAATCGATGATTTTTGCATGGGGGAGTTGGAATAAATCAAGGATAAATCAAGAATAAATCAAGAAAAATCAAGAAAATCAAGAACCGAGAGTTGAGTCTTGATCTAAAATTAGTAGTTTTCCCTAAAATATAGGGATGAGGCACCCTTCTTTTCTATGTGGCCAAATTAGGTGAAATAAAGTGTAAATGAATGTATTAAACAATATCTAGGAGTCTAATCTAGGTATAAACTAATGTAAGTTAGGATTATGCTCCAACGACAGGTTGATTATAGGTTGAGGTACAGGTTGATGCATGGTTGATGCATGGTTTAGATTTATTGGTATAGGTTTACAACGGTATATCTCACAGTGATAGTGTGACAGTGGTTCCATCATTCTACTTCTTCTTCAGGGTGGCAGGACGGGCAAGGACATGTGGTTGTATCCACCTTCCGGTTGTAGTTGGAGAACATTGGGGGTTGTAGCCTCCTTTTGGTTGTAGCTAGAAAATTGGGGAGTTGGATCTTCCCTCAGGTTGTAGCCTAAGAAACTAGGGGGTTGGAGCCTCCTTCTAGTTGCAGATGGAAAAAAAAGGAAGTTGGTGCTTACAATGAATGTAATTATTCAAGACATATAAGAAAAAGCATTCTGTGGTTTTCTCCCAATTTGGGATTCCACGTAAAACATCGGTGTATTGTGTATGTGTGTAATTGTTTATTTCTTACTACTCATTATTGGATAATAATTCTACATTGATATAACATTTGAAGAAAAATGATTATAATTACGCTATTACCGATTCACCCCCCTCTCAGTAATCCAACATCTTCCACCAAAGTCAAGCTCATATAAGAGAGACAATGAATTTCTCAATCAATAAGGGAAGAGCTTTGAGGCTGAACAATGTGTTCAAACTTAAAGGACAAAGGGATGCCGACTCAATGTGAAGTGAATAATTTCTCCAAAGTAACTTTTCTCTCAAAGTTAAATTATTTCTCCCTCTTTTCCATAGCTCAGATTTGGCCCATGTATAGCCTTCAAGTGGAACTGAAGGGTCGAGTCAGAACATTTCCAGTATATGGAAGGCCAAGGATCATTGATCTCATGACGTGACATGGAAACCCGACACCATTTTTTAATTTTGGGCACATTTCCTTATGTATGTGGGATGTAGTGATGCAACCTACATATACGCATGTTGTAATATAGGTAGGGCGTGTATATGTGGAAAAATCATGTTTTTAGCTCTGATTTGCAAAAAGGGAATTCAAATCTGCATAGGGAAATGGAAAAAAGGCATTATGTGCAAGATTTCATGGGGTGAGGCAAATCTTGCTATAACAGATGCCCCCTAATGTGTGAGGTCATAGGAGTCTCTGCAATGGCCAAAATACATAATAAGGCCAAGAAGTGGGGTAATGGGGACCCAAATGGAAGAACTAGAAGCTCATTACAATCTGTACTGACTTTGCATACATGGCCACCAATTTGAATTACACTGCAGATCCATGTGAAAATATACCAAACAACTATCCATGGCCATGAATAGGAAAATACAAATGTGGTTACATGCCAAAGGTTGTCATAGTCACGAACAAGGCCCAGTAAAATCAGTCTCAAAATCAATCTAAAGATATCTGTATACAATGGAGTACAATCTGATCTCCCGTGATCACTCAAGTCACTCAGGTACTGGTCCAATGAAAGGGTAGTAACAACTCAGGAAAGTTGCGACTATAAATTGATGTCTTCAAGTCTTCTACATAATCCTCCAAAGGTTTAAGTCTACATTATGTGAATAAAGGAGTTGAGGTCTAACACAGTGAGAATTTTTTTGATTACTGGTCATTGAGGTATATCGTTAACAAATGCAAGACAACCTACTGATAATGAAAGTAGGTATCAAGGCACCGAGTACATTCTTACAAGTGTGAATAAGGGAGTCGGGGTCGAACACTTGAAGAATCCATCGATCGGGAGACATTGATGTATTCCTAACTGTCGATGGCAAGAGAAATTGTCGTTGATGACTGCAAGCCTCTAGGTACTCATAGGACTCTAGGTATCGTCTCCAGAATAGATGATATGAATTCGATGGAAGGAGACCTGATGAAAGGAGATAATTAAGGCATCTCTCATCATTCAACAGGAAGTACAAAGCAAGAGCTTAATTACTTGGAGGAAATCAGACGAAGAACATTTTCACGAACCAACGAACCTGTGCATCTTTCATGTGTGCCAGGTGCAATGGTACATGAAAAAGACCCTATCAATAGAATCCAATGAGGAAAACTGCTGAAAAAGGTGAGGAAACCACAAATAAGGCTAATAGAATCCAAGACACTACAAAAATCCCAATGTGTGAATAGATGTCTTGCCATCGAACATAAGGGAAACCACCTAGTCAACAACCAATGATGAAATGTCGACTATTGGGTTCAAGGTTACCTACCAATGAGGAAAGTAGGATCGGGGTGCGCAATAGGACCACAACTCCATGTTATTCTAAGACAAACTGAGGGTATGGACACCATGCAAAGTCAAGAGTTTTGAGGAATGGTTGACACCGGTTCATAGACATCCTTTGAATAAGAGCATGATACATATGGAAGACTATGGCAGCATATAATCAATGATGAAAACATGAGATGCAGGAGGCATTAATCAAATTCTCCATAGGGACTAGAAGAGTAACCAGTTGGGGGATTAAACTCTCTGTAATGAGCTCAGCTTCCTAAGGTCATGCTAAAACCAAAATTATGATAACAAGTGGACTCAAAAATTTTGTGCTCTATTCAAAGGAGACACAAATGCTGCCAATATAAAATAATACTCCTTTCTCGGTCGTATTTTTTGTTTTTTCATAGTCAAATGAATGCTATGATACAGAGTAGGGAACGAGTGTCGCAAGTAAGCAAAACTAGTTCTAGTAGTGGAACATACCTATTCTCAATGTAAGGAGGTGCATGTGAGAGATGGACACTCAAGGGAATGTTCCCTCCTAGGTATAGGGTGTCAAGTTGCAAATGATATAAACAAGGTTCTCCTCGGTTGAGGATGAAAAGCTATCGAGGCAAACAAATTATAATGCAAATCGAGAACCGACTATAGACTCAATACTGCAAGCAAGGGCATGAGATGCAATCACAACTTAACACCAAAAAATGTCATTTTATATAAGCTTAGTCTACTTGGTTTGAAAAAGGGATAAACTTGTACCATATAGACATCCTTTCAAATCCAATTTACGAGTGTGAAATAGACAAGTTCACTCGACAATCTTTTTGCTTTTTGAAAACAAGTCGGAAAAGAGCTTAAATCAAACTCGTGTGGGACTCCTCTAGGTATAGGTCAACATGTTTATGAGTGAGAAATAAGGTTCAACATAAAGTCATTTATTAGCTATAAGGGACTCTCGGTCCTATGGAAAAAATCTCTGCATGGGCACCGAATGAAGCAAAGGATCTAACTAGGATACCCATGTTTGGTAAGTCTCTACCATTTGATAACGACACTTCTAGTACCAGATAGAAAGTTTTGTCTCGCTAAAAAATGGGTTCATACCTAAGGCATATGAGTGAAAGTTATAGGATGATGCAAGTGTGCATGATGGAATGGATACCTATCCTATATGATGGGTAGCAAAAATACCAGTTCGAAGTTATGAACGGTAGTCATAACGCTGAAAACCACAAGAATCCCTGGAAAAAGGTACAAAAACCAACTCAATCCACTGTTGTATTAGTCCATTAGGTGAAAATATTATCTGAAACTATGCAAAGTGGGTAAATTTTTTCTATAAATAGTTAAAAAAAACAAATTTACTATACCATTTTACTTTTTTACCCAAATAATGAATCTTGGACCAAATTACCTCCGATCTTCAACTAGTGATTGCAGGAGCTACAAGTGATCGAATCAGCGACTATTTGGACCAAGTAATTCCTCTTCCCCTCTGCTTAATTTTTAGTGGATTACATTTTGTATTTAGGTCTCAATTTTTAATTTATTTGGGGCGAAAATTAGAATTTTAGGTGTACGGATGCTACCGTTCACCGAGTCCCATATGCGCATGACTATACATAGTTTTATAAACAAAATACAACGTATAATCAACCCTATATGTGACTGTAAACGTTGCAGCCTGCGTATATGTCCGTAAACAATGTTTTTTAGTGAATGCTAACTCAAAAAATGATTTTTCTCTTGCAGGATGGTGCTAGAGTGGAAGGAAAGGGAACATGAGGAGGTAGATGTTGCTATGGAAAGAGATCTCGGGGCCCAAATGGCCTTGAAACGATGAGGGTTGCATAATTTTTGGGCTCTCAAAAGGATGAGGACCCAAGTGAGGTTGTTACAGTTGCAAGTGGATTACTGGGATCCAGACAGTGAGAGCTTCAACCTTGATGGGAAGCCATTAAGGATTGAAGTTGAGGATATTTATTTCTTGAAGTGGTTGTCGCGTCACGGCGAGGTGGTCAACCACAAAACCTAGGGATATGGGATCAGTATGAAGATAGAAGAATACATAGACACTCACTGCATTGCAGGGAATGAGAAGGTTGAGATTCAACTCCCCATCCGAGCGATAAACAATCTAAGCCTCAAGAATGTTGTCCTCATTTTGACATGGATCACAGGATCGACCTCATTGCACTAGGCATCGAGGTCGCTTATGTTCTACTCTGTAGAGTGCTTAAGACCCATGGTGTATGACTAGTGCACATCACTACTAGCTAACATGAAGATCCAGTTGACATAATGCAAATAGAGTGGCAAGAGGAACTTTAGGTTCGCTTATATATTGTGTAGCTTTTTCTTCCAGTGGGTTCCAAGTTTGGGAATGTTGGTTGTGGAGCCTGATTATATTCCTAATTCAAAGGTATTGTTTTTCAGTCGTTTTTATACCCCATGAAGATTTTACACCCCAGAAGAATGTACACTCATCCATGCGGGGGAGTGTAGGGGGGGTTACCCCCTTGCAGGGTTCGGGGGTGAAGCCCACGAAGGAAATATTTCCTTGTAAATGTATAATGTAATTTCATTGTAAATATGGACCATTCATTATAAGGCCGCAGATCTAACGATAGAAGTTATGTTAGGGTGTTTTTCCTTATAAGGAAACCCTCTTTTATGAGGGAAATGTATTGCGGCTATGTATTATAGAAAATATTTTATTCTAAGAGAGGATACTGTGAAAGAAAGAAGAGGAAGTTATAGCGGGTTTGTTGTAGGTTTGTATCTCTTCATTTGTTGGATAATAATAAAGGAATCACCTGGCAGTTTCTCTGGTGGATGTAGCCCACACTAGGTGAACCACATATATCTATGTCTCTATTGTCTTGTGTATCTTCTGTGTTTTATTTCCGCAGTTGTTTTATTTTATTTCTCTGTAATCCTGTTTTTCTAACATAGACCTTGACTTGAGATCATTTCGCGAGGACCTTGTGATCCATCCATGGCATGGTGGACCGAGGTGATGAGATGTCGAGGGGAGGTAGGATGCCCAAACTGTAATATCCCCTAGTAGAACCCTAGTTGTAAATATGAACCGTAAACATGTTTGTTATGCTGGTGAGCCGATTTATAATAAGCTAGGAGGCTTATGTGATGATTAGGCCAAGAGCCTGATATTTTGTTTGTATATTTAATTATGCACATCATTAATAAAAATATAAACACTTTTATGTGTATACCGACCACGAAGAAGAGTTATGGGGGACTAAGCTCCACTAGGTAGGGTAAGGAAGGGGGGATAATTATTTGGGCCTAGGGGCTAAGCTAGGGGGCTTACCTCTAGAGGAATAATATTTTAATATTATTTCCTGAAAACTAAGGTGGAAATATTATGTTTTGTTATCCTAAGTTCCCGGTGGCTGGGAACATAGGCTAAATGGACCACATGCATCTCCAATAAGACAAGTTTCAACCTAGGCTCATGTAGTTAAAAGATGAAGTGCCAATTGTGTTGTTGGGGGGCTTTCCATTCTTGACCCACTATCTAACCATGAACTGGGGAATCCATCACGGATCGAGGGAACCAGTAATCCTATGAGTCAAATCATGTTGCTAGTTTGCTGGTCATTCGTCCATCCTCCACATGAGTTTGTGAGGCCATTATCCCATCCTCAGTCTGAACCCGAGACCTCGGTGGTAAATCTCAGATAACCACACATCTTTGAAAAGGAGAACTAAAAGCCGACCTATGTGATTCTGTGAACCCAGTCTATTTGCACTCGCAGAGCCGAATTTGTACCTGAACCTTTTTTATTTGTTTCCTTCTATGGAGAGCTAGGTTGTGTCATAACTATTGGTTGTTGTGGCCATGCAATTCCTGGACTAGGTGTGGCTTGCTATCGTCGATTGTTTCCTATTGAGCATTGATATGTCCTAGTGTTTTACTGTTGTCTTATTGAGTGTCCATACCCATTTTTCCCTGTTGTCATTTTTGTTTCTCTTGTTGTCGATCGTACCCGATTGTAGCTGAGTCAAAGATTGGTTATCACACCTGTGAGAAGATCGCCCAGGTGAGAGAGTGTCCTGGGAAGTGAGTTCTCCTAGAAAGGAGTCCCGTAGTAGCCACAGTATGTTGAGACTTGTGGTCTAGCTTATTGTTGAAGCCCAAGGTAAGGTAGGTACACTAGCCGATGGAATTGTATCAATGAAGGTGTATCCTCCTGGGGTGGAGTAGGTGTGTGGGGAATGAGGGTTTGTGTGTTGTGGGTGTAAGTGGCTCCTGGGATAAAATACCCTTCTTGTTGCTTTGTGCAACCTCCTTGTTGTCCTTGTCAAGCCTAGAATTCCCTTTCCCGGTGGATTTTAGTCCTAGCTCGGGGGTGACCTACTGTTGAGAGTGATAAGTAGTGCGGTCTAAGGCTAGGAGGTTCATGGAAGGTCTGCACATAGTTGGTGGTCTTCTAATAAAATATAAGTACCACTCTTATGTTCATTTACATGTGGTGTAATGGTACATATGTTGTAATTGATGAGTATTTCATGTGTATGTTGTATATGCTGCATGTGTAGGCTTACTATTATTTCCACATTATTATGTTATATATATGTAGAATAGTCATTATATGTTTATATGGATGTGTATCTTTTTCCACAAGTATTTATGTGTGGCATAGCCCAGTAGTTAAAGGTTAAGTTAAGATTGTGTTGGTATCAATACCCGGTGTCACATACCCACTGCGACGTAATAGATTTTTCGCCCCTTTTTTTTTTTTTTGAGGGACAGAATCCTTGAGACCCTACGGGGCTTAGCATAGGCTAAAGACGCCACCTCTACCTCGACAGAGTCTCTATGCAACCTCTCGGTCTTAAGGATAGTTTAGTTTCTTTTATGAGCCGAAACGACTTCTTTTGATTCCTTGCTAGAATCTCAATTCAATTGATCCACAGGTCCTTCGGAAGTTCCCCTGTGTGAATAGCACTAGGCGTGAGCTCCACGACTCCCAAGAGACCACAACTCTATGACCAAGACCTATTTCTAAAGGTGCTTGTCACAACTCTCCCTCTCGCGAGTTCGCGGGTCGAAGCTCTCGGCTCCTCCTTTCCAATCTCGCGATACCCGAGATCACGAAATGGGTATAGCTCCCTTCTGTCATCACCCTCCGCGCGTGACCATCGGCTAAGATAAACACTAGCTCCCATCACGAATTCGCAAGTCGAAGGGTTGAGTCTCCGTGCTCTTCCCGTGCAAACCTCTGAAACTTGGAAGTCAGCGAGGATTGACCTTCTTTTCACACTTCTTGCAACTCGCGACTTCGCGAGTTGTAGTGTCGATCTCCCGTGCTCATATCTCGTGAATCCCTGAGACGCAAGAAGTCAATGGAGTGTTGACACCTTTTTCCCAGGTGACACGTGTCCACCTGTCAACCACGTGGGCCCCACCTTGTGGTTCTACCACATTTCCACGATCGTGCCTCAGCTCTCGGTAATTCGTGACTTTTGATGTCGAGGAGAGGTCCTCTCAACCTCCGAACCTATGAATGCACGATACACATGATGAGGCTCTGATCCAATGGTTTTCCCATGACCTGTATCCAATGGTGATCCTTGCTCCTCACGATTTCTCCACTCGCGACTTGGAGCACCCAACTCCTGGGCTCTCACCTTGCGAACCTCCGAGTTCGTGAGATCCCTAGATTTCTTCCACTTGTCCTCCTCAGATGGACAATCCTAATCTTCTCGCGACTTCGCCACTCGCAAATTCTAGGTGCCCAACCTTGGCACCTTCCCTTCATGAAACCCCGAGAAGCGATGTTAGCTTTCCCTCTCGCGTTCTCACTATTCATGACTTCACAAGTTGAAGGGTTGAACTCTTGTTCCCTTATCTCACAAATCCCCGAGACGCGAGAGGTCAACGGATTTTGACTCCTTTCACTAGGTGACACATGTCCACCTATCTATCGCACGAGCCCACCTTGCGGTTCTACCACATGTCCCTCATCCCCAGCTTCGACACTTTGTGACTTCACTTCCTGAAGTGCTACCTCCTTAGTATCCAGACACCCGAAGTGTCGAGATCCCGAACTCCTCGCTACTCGTTATCGCAACTAGCGACTTTGGGACTTTTGGGAAAAAAGTCTCGACCTCCTATCCGCCGATATTCTGAAATGCAGAAATTCTGACACATCGTCAATGCGGGTCCCACAATGGAACTTCACGCCTTTTTGGAGTTTCGGACTTCGTGACTTTGCGAATCCTGATGCTAATTTTTCGGTTCTTCAACCCACGGAACCCAAAAATAACGAGTTCTGATGCACTTCACCAATAACTGGCTCACACAAATCCTTTTTCCCCTTCGGGACTTTGCCTCTCGCGACCTCGTGAATCTTGAGGCAAGGGTTTTAACCCTTCAACTTGCAAATCCACAAAATGAGATTATGCGAGTGATCCAATGGTTCTTGTCGACTCAGATCCTACGGTCCGATTTCTTCCGAACTTAAAACTTGAAAATAGGCTTACCGTAACTCCCCTACTCCTCTGTAAGATCTAACATCTCTCTGGACTTTGCAAATTCTCCACAGATAATTCCGACCATCCAATGCCTCCTCGACGACTCTTGCGAAGAGAACACAGTAATTCCTTCGCTGCTATTTCGGGATTTCAAGAGGATCATTCTTCCTCGTACATGGTTACTAAGACTTGCGCCTTCAAATCCTTTTCCAGGTTCTTGGTGAGATTTCTAAGAAGGGTGTTTCTATGGGGAGATCTATCCAGGGTATTACCTGAGACAGATAAGGGTATAGATTTCCCGAGAACAGACTTGAAGTCTGAATTAATTCAATATGCGTATAAATAGCAATTTATAAAACATAAGCCATATGTAGTCTTTCCATTATAAGCGTGCAACCGCCATTTCTAAATCAAAACACTACACAGGTAGTCTTATACTCAAACCATTCATAAAACTGCACAGACTGTGAGCATACATATCAGCATATAAATTTCAAGATGCAAGATGTAAAACACTTATCAGAAATAACACCAGATGTGATTGCAACTGCTGAGAGGGGTGCTCGTTTCCACCTAATCGTAGGCTCAGTGACTCCTAGCAGATTTACCACTAGCCACCCCCAAGATGAGACCACGATACTGCGAGACTGCGTCTCTATTTCCCAGCGACCGAGAATGAAGGTTACTCTCCTTCTTCTCTGCTATCACTCACTCTGTGTTTTTCCATATTTTTTCTTCCTCTTTCCCTCGCGTTTGCCCTTGATCTCCCACACTTCCTGCCTTTTCTCTGTTCGGCGAGGTTGCGTGTGGCACTACTTTCCTCACAGTGGTCAGGTCTGAGGACTCTATGGATGGGCAGTTCACCCCCATCTCTCATTACTCATGAGGATCCCTTTACCTACCAATACTGTCGAGTCATTTAATTCGGGACCAGCGAGCTGCTCTTGGTTCTCGGGGCCAGTGAAGTCCAAATACGGTATTGGTTTTCGGTGGAAGTTAACGCCACCATTCCAGGTGCCTTACACCACCTTTCTCCATCCATCGTGGTCTCTTTTTCAACATATCCCCTCACAACAGTCCTGCAATATATATTCATAATATTATTCACATTCATCGACCTTTTTCACAAGGTCCATTCACATCACACATTCACATTTTTGGGTTTTCCACAGTTCATGGCCAATATAGTTATTTTTACAGACTGGGGGAAACAGGGTTTTACACCTGGTCTTTGGAAGACTGGGGATGTTACAAAATGGTATCAGAGCATGGTTACAACACTGAGCCTAGATGGGTTGGATAAGTGGTCATTGGACCCAAGGTTTCAAGAGGAAATTGTGTGTGGAGGACCAATTTCTAACCTCATAACCTTCCTGAGTCCCAAGAAGTTACCTTGGATGTGTTACGAATCTCAGGAGAAGTAGTGGTGTCGTAAAACCATGACAGAAGTGGTGTTGGGCTGTAGAGTAATGTGGTACTTAGGATCTATTTGGGAGAAGGAAAATCCTTCATGACCATCAGATATGGTAATGTTGTGAGGAATTTAACACGAATTCCTTTGGAAATCTGCAGAGTAACAGAGTCGGTTCTACACCATAGGATCTGTTCGGAAGGAAGGGAAATCTCTTATGACCATCAGATTTGGGCAAGGTACAAAAGGGTTAACCTGGAAGCCCTTTGGACTTCGCAACTTCGGTGAAGTCTGATGCCAAAATAAAGAGAAGGGTCGAAGCCCAAAGCTCTGAAGTGGATCTACATTGTAGATCTTGAGAGGAGAGCTTGATCGTTGGATCAAACCAATGTTAAAAGGTCAAACGCAGTAGTGAAGGGCGAAAGCTCCCAAAGAGACAAAGTAGTGAGTCATGATGACATCACTTGGATGGACGTGGACACATGGGATCTGTGCCACATGCCAATGGGTTTATAACCTGTAGAAGTTTGAAATTCCATATGGAACGTGACGTGTGACACCCATTTGATTGGGCCACGAGTCAGCCGCCAGTATTCCACCATGTGCCACTACGTATGAGCATGGTTAGTGGGGTCGAGGTTACATAATGAAGTTAAGGTTTGGAGGACCCACACTGGCATTGATCACGATACATCATGATCAATGGGCAGGAGGCATTGTGGGGACCCAAGTTTCACAGAAGTTAATTATCCAAGGCGGTCCTGTAATTGAAACCACAGTTTCACCGAGGGTTTAGGTGTCAGAGTCAGAAGAATTGTGGGATGGAAGGAGGGTTACTCCAAAACCACCATTTCATACCCCCGCAATTGGAAAATGTTAAGTGATGTGATGTAATGACGTCACCAAAGGTGATTGGGAATGTTCAGAGATTAACAGTTCGGATGTGTGGATGCGAGATCCTCTGAAGCTCCGAAGACCCGAAGACCTAGAACTCAGACACCTGAGGTTCCATAGTAAGTGTCATTCATTGGATGTTGGGTAGATGTGGATTGTTGATCCACTCTAATTTTCAAGTTTGGTAATCCGGAACTCTGAGATATTGTTGTGTGGTGCTTGGAAATCTTCTAAAGCTAAAGGCCAAAGGCCCAAGTAAGCACTTATTGATCTAGCGCTTGGTCACGACCCATGGTCGTGTGGGTTGGGGACTAAGAGAAAGGGGCTAGTGCCCAAAAATGATTACAGAGCAGAGAAGATCTCGGAAATAAAATGAAATCTGAACGTTTTCTTAAATTAGATTGGTTTGAATGCGTAAACTAGTGAAGTATTAAATAAGTTTCAATTGTTTCTCTTCTTTGAGTTTCGAGTGCAAGCAGTGCACATTTTCCGCAAGGAGTATGTTGACAGAGGTAAGTTAACCTCAGAGAAGCTTAGGAGAGATACCATTGAACCTTCATCAACAGAAGTTCAAGGAGTGCACGGGAAGAACTATGTGTTGAGTTCATAGAGAGATAGAGTCACTTAAAACTCTATAGGGATTTTCCAGGCAGGCATCGAGCGAATGAAAGTGTGCACAAACATAAATCTTTGTCGAGTTCATGGAGAATATTATTAGAGGAATATACTCACAGAGATGTTGAACACTCTTTATAAAATCGTCAGCAAGGTGTTCTTTGAGAAGAAGGTTGTCAGGAGGGCATGAATGTTTCCTTTGAAAGGAAATAGATGGGCCGAGACC
Organism: Picea engelmannii; assembly: GCA_009831015.1. Classification (NCBI taxonomy): domain Eukaryota; kingdom Viridiplantae; phylum Streptophyta; class Pinopsida; order Pinales; family Pinaceae; genus Picea; species Picea engelmannii. The sequence continues at coordinate 1,698,705 of ML776643.1, forward strand.
CTTAGGAGACTGAGTAAATCGAAAATCTCAGAAGAGATAACGCAAGGAGTGCATGGGAGACAGAATCATTCTAATTCCTAAAGATCAGAAGAGATAAAACTTACGAGAGCGAATACGGGATCGAAGAGGCATACTCACAAGAGAAAGGTCAAAGGCCGAAGCCTTTGAAAACTGACAAATCTTCCATGGCGGAAGAATTCAAAAAATTAGGAGGAGCGAAAAAAACCATCATATCGGTTGTGAGAAGAAGTATAGACCATCAGATCCAGAAGGGCACATGGTGACAGATCATGAACTCCAGGTGAAAACACTCTGGGAGAACACGAAGGATGAAAGTTTGAAATCACTAAATCCCAAACAGTGGAAGTAGTTGGGAACCGTTGATATGGGTTGGACATGTGTCACTAGATCATGAACTTTGGAGGATTGTACTCTGGGGTTTTTGAGAAGTTGTATTTCATAATATCTCGAAGCATCTAAGTCCTGAAACAACGAGATTCGTCAATGTGAAGGAGGACACGCGGCGCCAGATCTAGAACTCCGAGAAAGGAGCACTCTAGAGGAAAGCAGAGGGTGAAAGCATCGAAGTCCCAAAGGATATCTTGATCATTGATGGGGGAGGAGGTTGAAGGACCGTTGATCTATTCTTGGTCAGAAAGAGCCAAATTCCCAAAGAGAACCAAGGTTGTTGAGTTGGAGAGGATGCATGGCAGAAGATCTGTCACTCCGGGAAAATTCACTCCAAAGATTTGTGTGTGTAGAGACGTGAGAACTCCCGAAGGCCGAAGAGTTGGAGTTCATTAGAACCATCCAATTGTTTAGGAAAGGTGTCAATAGATCTTCGACTACGGAACATTGTCATATGGGGAAAACAAGATAGTTGTGAATTGAAACTCCCGAGGGCTAGAGAGCCGGAATCAACCATATTCGTTGATTTAGAAGGGAGCTATGTGTTGAGAAATCGTGTAGATATGGGATTGTGTGTGGAAGGAGGATAGATAGCAACCATTGATCACAGATCATCGCCATGGGATTGGAGATCGATGGATGAGTTGGATTGCGGGGGAAGAACTTGCTCGGATGTTAAAAATATGAGAGCAAGACGCAATTTATACCATGGTTTTAACAAAGTGATGTGTGGCAGCTGGAGGTGAATTGCAGGGTGAAAAGCGGGTTGGCCTAAAACCACCCTTGGATGTGCCCAAAATTGCATATTTTCATGAGGTCATAGCCCATGGTCTTAATAAGGAAAGAGCTAATGAAAAAGGGGTTAGCGCCTGAAACTTGGATTTTTGGAAGCGCATAGGAATAGCCCGTGGGTCTGTCAGGACCTGCACATAGAAGGAAGGGGGACCTGTGTAAGATTAATAAGGATCTATAAAAGGCCCAAAGAGTCAGTCTGACTCAACATGCGGAAAGATCCTTTGACCAAGAGGTCATCAGACCTTGCTAAGGTAGGGGCATAGCGTCGAAAGTGCTCAGCGAAAAATAGTCATGTACAGTGACTACAATGAGAGAACAAGAAGATTCAGGAACCAGGGAAGAATTGAAGACTTCTGGGTTCAACAAGCAAAAGTTTCACATGGGAAAGAATTTGTTTCAATTTATGTGGAAGCTAGTATGATTAGGGTTGTTTGGGTCAGCTAGAGGAAATAATGCTTACGTGTTTACAAAGTGTTTTTGGTGATGTTGTTGCATAAGGAGGGAAGCAACATAGAGTTGAAGTGTTGGTTGTAAGTTGGATAAAAGAAGCATGAAAAATTCTACTACTATCAGAATTTCAGGTAGCATAAAATTTCTTAATGGCAGTCATGTAGGTATGAGTTTTTATTACTCTTTTTGCATAATTGTTGAAAGACAATTTTGGTAAGAATTTCCTCAGCCGGAGTTATTTTATAAAATCACAGGGTTATATTATTGAATGCATACCAATGGATGTGGTAAAGGTTGGAGGCATGTATTAATTCAAAGATTTTTAGCTTCTGAATGCACACACTGACACAATAGAATGTCATGTTAATTTGGTTATGGGGTAATAACCAAAGAATTAAAAGATAAGAACTTGTTATAGGAATGAATGCCAGTAATCTAGTCATGTGTGAGACCAGGAACTGGTTGGATATGGCAAGGTATGGATATGGAAAGGTTATGATCCACACAGGTACTAAAAGATTCCTACTTTTAACTAAAACTTGGGCTACAACCTTTTTGCTAACACTAATGAACACCAGAGAATTATCATCTTGGTGTAGTGTTAGGGTCGAAAAGGAAGGCATCCAATTAATTGGGAAGACAATAGGAAGTGTGGGGAGAATGTGCCAACACATTGTCCAGAATTCCAACTTATGGATGGTGAGATACATGATAGAGATAAAGAGAATTATGTAATTCAATGCAAGGTGCGCTAAATAAGTATGCATCAAGAATTGCACTCATGCATAGTAAGTGATAGAATTGTATACTTAAATACACTTTGTTGAATGAATTTTGTGAGTGCATGTATATATGTTTTGGGAAAGGAAATAATTATACTAATGGATGAAATTTTGATAACTCATGAAGTTGAGAACATTTCAGTAACTGTTAAACATTGCAACAAAAAATTTGCAAGCCAAGTAGTCACAGGAATAGAGACTACAAAAATTTTTATGTTCAGAAAATTGAAATAATAAACTTACTATTATTAATTATGAACATGCATATGCATAGAATGATGAGTCATTCTATTTGGTTAAATTGTTTGGTAATTATGATTGAATTTCTAGGTGCAGACAATTCTAAGATCATTTCATAAGGTGTTGTACATGTTGAATTATGATGTATAGAAAATACTGACAATTGTTGGTTGTATGCAAGATGAAGAATTGCAGGAAAAATGCTATGCAGTTTGGTGCCTGTGGAAAAACACAAGGATGGCTTCATTCATAATATGGCAAAAACCAAGATGAATTATGAAATAGAATTTCGTGTTTTGGGAAAAAAGTTGACTTCCCTTTTGAACTACTTGGAGTTCCTAAATGAATTCTTTTATGTTTTCTTAGGATAACTGCATGTGGGTGATGCAGATGAGATGATGTTGACTAAAGTTAGAATGTTGACTACAAAGAGTAGCTCGGGGAAGATGTCAATTAGATACCTCTGAGGGAAGTTAGAACTTCTCGAACCATGGTGCTCTAAGACTTCCAGTCTGACCTGTTGCTGAAGCCCAAGGAAAGGGAGTTGTGACAACCAATGGACTGTGTGATAGTGAAGGTGCACACTCCTGGGATGGGACAAGCATGTGGGGAAGAGAGACCGTTGCTTGGAATGTTGTTGGGGTTTGGTACCCTGGCCTATACCATGTTGATATGGAAGTATTCTCAATCAAAAGATAAGTATCAATTCTATATTCATTGTATGCTATGTATATCATAATTCGTATACAGGTTATAATGTTATTACAATTTCCTGTATATATATTGCATGCATGTTGTAATGTTTCTTCCGAATGAATAGGTGTACCAACAGAGTGTTTAATTTTGTGGATTCATATCCCTGCTAAGAGTTTATCAATGGATGGAACATTGTGGATCTACAGCCAGTCGGTTCTTTCAATGAGGTTTAATTGAAGCATTTAACAAGGAACAATAAGTTGAATTCTTTCGTGAAGAAAATTTAGGGAATAGAGAAATTGAGTTTCAGTTGCAGTATGGATACTAGAATTGGTGCTTGAAAGTAAAGCTGGATTATGGGCTTCCAATAGCTAAAGATTGGAGTTTTTTGAAGAATTTTTGAATTATATATGTTTAAACAAGTTCCACTAAGGACAGTACAAAAATAAGGGGAGGGGATTGTAATATCTCTCAGTAGAACCCCAGTCGTAAATATGAATTGTAAACATGTTTATTAGGCTAGTGAATCGAGTTATAATAAGCTAGGAGGCTTATGTGATGATTAGGCCAGGAGCCTAATATTTTGTTTGTATATGTAATTATGCAGATCATTACTAAAAATATAAACATTGTTGTGTGTAGATCGACCACGAAGAAGAGTTATGGGGGAATAAGCTCCACTAGGTAGGGTAAGGAAGGGGGGCTAAATATTTGGGCCTAGGGGCTAAGCTAGGGGGCTTAACTCTAGAGGAATAATATTTTAATATTATTTCCTGAAAATTAAGGTGGACATATTATGTTTTGTTATCCTAAGTTCCTGGTGGCTGTTGACGTAGGATAAATGGAGCGCATGAAGCTCCAGGAAGAGAACCGTCGACCTAGGCTCATGTAATTAAAAGAAGAAGCATTTGTTATGTTGTGGGGGGGATTTCCATTCTCAACCCACTTTCTAACCATGAACTAGGGCATCCATCATGGATCGAGGGAACCAATAATCCTGTGAGTCAAATCATGATGGTAGTTCACTGGTCATTTGGCCATCCTCCACGTGAGTTCATGAGGCTATTATCCCATCCTTAGTCTAAACCCGAGACCTCGATGGTAAATCTCAGATAACCACACATCTCTGAAAAGGAGAACAAAAAGCCGACCTATGTGATTCTATGAACCCAGTCTATCCACACCCGCAGAGCCAAGCTCAAACCTGAACCATTTTGAGTTGTTGTCTTCTGTGGAGAGCCAAGTTGTGTCATAATTGTCGGTTGTTGTGGCCACACAATTCCTGGACTGAGTGTGGCTTGCTTCCGTCGAATTTTTCTTATTGAGCATTGATATGTCCTATTGTTCGACTATTGTCTTGTTGGGTGTCCATACCCATTTTTCCCTATTGTCGTTGTTGTTGTCAACCATACCTAGTTGTAGCTGAGTCGAAGATAGGTTATTAGACCTGTGAGAATATCTCCCAGGTGAGAGAGTTTGCTGGGAAGTGAGTTATCTTGGAAGGGAGTCCCATAGTAGCCATAGTACTATGAGACTTCTGGTCCAACCTGTTGTTGAAGCCCAAGGTAAGGGAGGTATACTAGCCAATGAAATTGTATCAATGAAGGTGTATCCTCCTGGGGTGGAGAAGGTGTGTGGGGAATGAGGGTCTGTGTGTTGTGGATGTAAGTGGCTCCTAGGATAAAAGATCCTTCCTGTTGCTTTGTGCAACTTCCTTGTTGTCCTTGCCAAGCCTAGAATTCCCTTGCCCGGTGGAGTTTAATCCCAACTTGGGGGTGACCTACTACTGAGAGTGATAAGTAGTGCGGTATAAGGATGGGAGTTTTGTGGAAGGTATGGACGCAGTTGGTGGTCTTCTAATAAAATATAAGTACCACTCTTATGTTCATTTACATGCAGTGTAATGGTACATATGTTGTAATTGAGGAGTATTTCCTGTGTATGTTATATATGATGCATGTGTAGGCTTACTGTTATTTCCGCATTATTATGTTATATATATATGTAGAATAGTCATTCTATGTTTATATGGATGTGTATGTTTTTATGCAAGCATCTCTTTGTGGCATAGCCCAGTAGTTAAAGGCTAAGTTAATGTTGTGTTGGTAGCATTACCCGGTCTTTATAAGGTCGGGGATGTTACACACACCCTACAATGATGATTTATTTTATTGGTGGAGATGATAGGTCATTTCTATTGATGACTACCCCTATGCAAGGATCAAATTCAGAGGGGACCCTGACATGCCATTACCACCAAGGACTGCCCACGGGGACATAGGTATGTCAAAGTTCTTTAAATATTTCATTTTTTTGGTATTTTTGTATAGGAAAACAAAAATATTCTTGGATGATGTTTAAGTACTAATTAGAAATGTATGTGATGTAGACGTAGGTCCATGATGATTAGACGGGCTCCCACGACATTTTTGGAGGAACCGGGGAAATGAGGCAGCGGGAGGAGAAGTAGAGAGAGTCTTTCAAAATGTGCAAGGAAACCTGTCTCGTTTGACATAAAGGATTCTGATGGTTTAGGTGGAGGATTTATCGGAGGCTATGCAATGAAAGGTGGTAGGCATTCCCAGAGCTTGGGTGTGACTCTTTCGACGTCTCGCAAATGTCGTAGTTTGTTATCATGACACTCATCTAGTGCCACATGCATAGATGTCATGAGTTTTGTGTTATCAGTTGTATATGTGTATTGAAGGTGTTAGCCCCAATTTTTAACTATAAACATCATATTTTTTGAAATATATATAAAAACATGGTTCTTCGGCTTTACTTATGTTACACTATGTACATTGATGAGAAGGTTTTCTTCACTTTAATTATGCGAAAAATGCCAATATAAAAAGAAATTAGCATATGCATTGTATACATAATTAGAACTCCTAGGTATGTGATGACAAGTAATAAAATCAAACTCTCATTCTGAAAGGCGTACCCGTAGGAATCGTCGGAGTAACGTAGGGTCATGCACATGGTAACTGTCGTTCAATTGACATACTACTAACTGGGAATCTAGGCGAACCTCCAAAGAGCGAATACCATGCGAAATGGCATCGTGCAAAAGTTCTATAACGATGCTATATTCGGCCACATTATTCATGGATGGCCCTAGGAATATGCCACCTGAAGACACCAGTAGACCCTCAGGTGAGTAAAAAACCCAGGCGGTGGAAGCCAAGTTCCGTGTATGATGAATGGCTCCGTCTAAGAATCCTAAGTAGACCAGAGACTCCATTGACATCTGCCAATCAAGGGAAAACTCGATAAGCAAGATGAAGAAAAAAAATAAAGGGAAAAGATATATACACTAAATTACATTAGTATATAAAGATTTACACCCAAGCTTGGGGCTCAAGTGTAATATATTTTCAAGTAGATCCCATTCCTGGGCTTAGCCAACATGTTCCCTTCATAATCTTCTAATTCATAGGCTCCTTTTTCCAAGACACGTCGCATGATATAAGGACCGTGCCACATGGGTTTGAACTTGTCTACTTGCAATGGTTCTTTGGCTTGATCATATAAAAGGACCAATTCACCTTAGCGTACAATCGAGGATAGACATAATTATCATATTGGAACCTGACACATCTTTTATTCACTTCGATAGTCATAGAGACATCTCGACGTTCCTTGTCAATTCTCTCTAGGTGCACGAGGCATCATTCGAGATCAAAAGTGTTAGGTAGGGGTGTAACTACCAATCTAAGAGAAGGGATTTATCATTCAATAGGTAATATAGACTCCACACCATGTACTAACTAGAAAGGAGAAAAAACGATGGAAGTATTGATTGAGGTTCGGTATGCCCAAAGTGCAGGATATAGCATGATATTCTAGTCAAATTTGCTTTGACTAACAGTTTTCTGCAAAATGGTCTTGAGAGACTTATTTACAGCCTCTACCTGTCCATTTTCCTAGGGGTAGTAAGGGGAAGAATGATCATGCTTAAACCCTAGTTTGGATGCTATATCTTCCATCATTTAATTCTAAAAGTGCCTGCCATGATCAGTGACAATCTCATTCAGGATTCTAAATCTGGCGATAATTTGATTGAATACGAAGAAGGCGACAATATTCTCATCGGATTTAACTGTAGGCATGACCTCGACCCACTTAGTAAAGTAGTCTATGGCCATGATAATGTGTTCATGCCCCCCAACAGAAGTTGGGTTGCAATCCACAAATTCCACCCCCCACTTGGTGAAGGGATCGACAATAATGACTAGATGGAGAGGGGATAGATGTGAGTGCATTTTCTGAGTGAACACCTGGCAAGGGTGACACTTCTTAACCTCTTCAACTCAATATTTAAATATAGAAGGCCAAAAATAACGGCTCGTAAAATTTTACGGGTTGTTGCAAGCCCAAATAGATGACCACCACAAGCCCCATTGTGGCAATCGTTTAGAACTGACTCAACTTCTTCATGAGTTAAAAAACGATGAAATATATTGTTTATTCCTTGATGATACAGAGTGTCGTCGACAATAAGATAATTCTTAGCTTGGTATCATATATGTCGTCGATCATCTCACGAGAGATGCTAAGGGAACTTCAAAGTTTGAAGATAGAGAACAATGTCTCCATACCAGGGGTCGGACGACAAGATAAGGAAAATGTGCTCATCTGGAAATGAATCTGTTAACTCCCAAAATGAAACCGTCCTTCCGGTTGAATTTTGTGATAGATATCATAGTTTTAGGTAGTATCTTCAAGTCATTTTTGAGTTTTTTCAGCTGAGGAATTTTTTTGGTTTTGGTGTATCTCAGAAGATAATCGACCCATAAAGTCTTCTCTTTCAAAATTGTAATTTTTTACTTTCCACAGCTAACGTGTTTACAAAAGGTTCATTATGCGCTATGGAAAGTGTTCACTTTCAACAGCTAAAGAGATCGTTTCATCAGTTGGCGCGCTGTTGAAAGTGTCAAATCTTAAAAGGTTTTTAAAATCAGTTCTCGGGTGGCGCGCTGTGGCAAATACACGCTTTCCGCATCTAAGGACGGTCTTATACAAAGTGGCGCGCTGTTGAAAGTACTTACTTTCAGCAGCTAACAGGGGATTCTTCGCAGAGTCGCGCGCTGGTGAAAGTGGCAAGCAAGCGTTTGGCCGTGGCGTTCTCCACGGGTTGTTGCTGCTAGAAGCGGGAACCACGTGCTGATATCCACGTATGAAAAACAATGATGGCGTGATCACCCCCACGTCAGAGAAAATCCAGGGCATGTGCTAATAGGAGTGGGAAATCATGGAAACTAAATCGTGCATGTCAGATGTGACTGGAATTCCAAGTCGTTCCAGAAACCACGCTCAACGTTCATCGCAGTCGGAATGGCCAGTTCGTGTTTGGAGATGCAGGTACAGAGGAGGTACCGCCGACCTGACGCCATCAATTCAAACAGAGGTCTCGCATCACAAACCGTTTGCAAAACACTATCAAATTTTTCATTTAATTCAAAACAGAGCCGAAGCCCGGACTGCTTTCAACAGCGCAGAACCTCAGCTCGACTAGGCAGTTACAGGGTTTATATTTGTCAAGTGATTGAGCTCCAAGATGGCGAGAAAACGTAGTGGTGTTTTACTTAAACGAGAATTGGATAATTTATCCTTTTTGGAATCACATCCCGAGGTTCAAAGGCATTTTTCAAATGCGGGTTGCATGGAATTCGCATAAAAGTTACAAGTTGGGTCTCATCAGGCCACTGTTGAATCCTTCGCCAAGACATTTGATGGCAACAAAGCTCGCGCTGGCTCTGTAGAAATCAAGGTGGATGAAGCTGTCATTGCCGCAGCTACAGGATTGCCCAGAACTGGTAAAAAATGGTTTAAGACCACCGCTCCTAAGGATCTGGATTACAGGGCTTATTTGAAGGATGGGTACAAACACAAAGCGTGGACAAAAGGTATGCTCGTTTCATATCTGGATGAAGAGTGGCAACATTTATTCAAAGGCATTCAAATATACATTACCTCATAAGGAAGATACGACAAATTGATGATGTACCACTTTAAACTGATGGATCATTTTACAGGCAAAACCCCCATCAATTTGCCTTACTTCTTATACCACAGTTTGATTAAAGTCTGCAATATAATTAGAGCTCAACCTTTGAGCATTAAATCGACTCTCTGTCACCTAGGCCTCATTAAATTGATTCTTCTGCAAGAATTAAAGCAACAAGGAAGGAGCTGGGAGCACTTCCTGTTCTGGGAAGGCTTTGAAACCCAGAACCAAACTGCAAATGAACAAATGGCAGGTGCAAGAAAGCAATTCTCTCCTCAGAGCAGCTCAAGAAGAAGAAGGGCCTTGTCAGGACCTTCAGAGGACAAGGCATCTAGACTGAAGTCTCACAGTTTGAAAAGGAAATTGAATTTCGAGCAGACTACAGAGCAGTCTATACAACAGGATTCGGGACACCCTACACAACAAAGTATAGGGAAGAATATTCTAAATTTTCCATACTCAGATTCAGAATCTGAGCAAAAATACCATTGCCCTGCCATCAAGAGTTCTGAGCAATCAGCAGAATGTGCTCAGAACTATGAAATATTAAAACATACAGAGCAGGGAGAATCGTCAAAAAACCCTAGATCAAGTAAATCTCAGAGAATCAAACACCTCAAGGAGGTAATTTCCCAGTAGGAGGTCTTGGAGAGGGTCATAAAGGATAGATATAAAAGGTTATCTGACAACTTTGCCAAGACAAATGCAGCGTTCGAAAGATTGGCCAAGGAGAGCGTTAAAGAGAAAAAGAGGAAGGAAAAGCTCATTAAAAACTGCAGCAAATTGAGCTTACTTACCCGACACCTCAAGAAGCGGATCAGGGGATTGAAACAAAAGCTGAAACAAAGGTCTCATCCAGACCTGAAAGTTCTTGCTCAGGTGGCAATCAATATGCAAGGTGAGAAGTCAGATGTCAATTGATTTTTGTTTGAAATAAATTTTTGAAGGCGAAACACTTTTTGTGCACTATCAGGACTTTCAACAGCGCCAGGCGACTATTTCATTACCCGTTAGCTGTTGAAAGCGACATCTTTCAACAGCTAACCCGCAAAAACTTCAAACGGTTGCGCTGTTGAAAGCTGGGCAAGCGAGTTATGAGGCCGAAAATGCAACATTTTATTTCCAACATATTTTGAAGGTATGCAAACGTATCAAGTGGACCATTGAATGGTATGCAAGGAGTGAAACCTCAGGGATTCGTGGGATTTTGGTTACTCATTCAAAACCATATCCTAAAATTCAGCCACGAATACTGGAAAATTCAACAGTCATGAACAGGTGTCGTGCTACTTCACCACATCGCAGATGCTCAAAGCTGGAGGAAGCAA
>ML776643.1:1709463-1727300 GCA_009831015.1 Picea engelmannii
ATTAGCTATTGTACTCAGACTTATATGTTAATACAGATCACAGGTTCCTTTCGATTTTGATTGTCAGTTTTCCATCTTTCTTCTGCATTATTATCTGTGTTGTCAAGCTTTGAATGGCTGTCATCCCATTGTTTAGCTCATAGATAATAATTCTTTTGATTGTCTCTTAGACCCTACGTTGTACTGGTTTAGTTACAATCTGTTCTTCACCCACTTTAAATCTATTTGCCGATTAATCAATCTTTGAGAGCACTGTCTATTTGTTTATCATTTTCATGTTTGAATGCCATAAGCTGTATTGAGTTGTCCCATTGATCCACATTCACAAAATACAAAAACATTCTTTTCTTAAGTTACCAAGCACCTTTGGTCTACAACAACAAAGGGTTTCTTGGAGTGATAACAGAATCAACATGAATAAAATCCTCTTCTAATTATAGAAAGTCGGATATTAACTCTGCAAAGACTAGTTGTTGAAGGAAAATCTCCCTGCGGATAGGTAGATCTCCTCAAAGAGATAGAATCTTAACTCTAAGACATAAAGTGCTTATCATGGTCACTGACTTCCTTTTAGATCTAGGTGGACTAGTGTGTGAGAAGGAAGGAGAAAAGAAGTACCTTTTACCGGTGTTTGTCCCTGCACGCTCCGAATTAAGCTCCAATCTTTCTCTCTTTGATAATCCCTGTAGACAAACAAAGTACGACCACTTCCTACTCTATCAAGATTAGTTTGAAATAGGTCTATCTACTAAAGAGACAAATTCATGTGAGATTGAACATGAATTAGAAAGGAACAGGCCAAGAAAATTATATTAATGAGGACAAAACATTGCTTACAGCCGTAGATTGATTGCAAAAGATTTGTCAAGTCCTCCTTGTCTACCCCTTGCTCAAAACATCCACGATCCGAATGATGATAGCTTCATCAATTGATCCCTGTGAGATCATAGGTCTCTTGCTTCCAAAATATCTCTGTTCTAGCACCACTTATGAGATCATAAGTTTGGTGTGATTCTTTTTTTCCAGTCCCCTTTCACCATTAGAAAGCTTGCTTATATAGCCTTGGAGAGGCTCAACAACTTGATATATCCTTGGGGAAGGTGAGGATTTTCCTCCTTTAGTTGAGGATCTACCCTAAGATCATGGTTGGAATAGGGATTCGAATCCAAATACCTTCCAAGAATGAAAAGATCCTTCCCCCATTCATCTCAACAACTCAACTGCTGCCCAAAATAGGTAGCGCTCCCTGAAAAGGGCCATCAGAGTGCTACAACGCTCCCCAGTAGGCTTAAGGGGGGTTCCAGTGCTCCTAAAGACACCAGTGCTCCCTCAAAAGGGCCAAAGGAGCTTTATAACACACCCAAACACTGTAAGGGGGAGTGCCAACACTCCTAGAAAATGTATAGGGGAATGCTATCCTTCAAAAGATTAGTTTTTTTAGTGTTTTTAGATGGAAAAAGGTTCATGAGCCTGCTAACTCATTTCTCCTCTTCCAAATCAAATGTTTGAGGTGTTTCAAGTGTCTTTCTCATGTCTTTATAGGCAAGACATAGGCATCATGGCAGTATGCTTCCCTGACACTTGCGACACTTGTGAGCAAAATGCGACACTTGCGACACTTGTAATGACGACACTTGTGACACTATTGAAGTGAGTAATTTTGATGTGTAACAGATTGCCCCCCAAAGTATGAAGTTAGAAGACATGAACTGATAACTGAAATGCTTTGTAGACTTTCAAGCAAGGGTATAGATGTAGAGAACCTGACAGAAGCTACACACAAACATCCAACAAATATTATGACATGTTTCAAACCCAAGGCATGCATACCTATTCTTGGGTGATCAAGACTTGCAAGATATGGCTGCCATAAAATACACTGCAGATCCATAATTGTATTGATAAAAAGGTACAACCACTAAAAATACACTGTGGATCTATACTATTATGACATGAACTGATCGCAGCCATGAAGAATACACAGTGGATCTACGAGATGACACGACATAGCCACGACCAATACAAAGTGGATCTATGTAACAGTATATGTGTGTTTTGTTCAAGAGAAACTCCTTCGCAACCTGGGCAAAGAATATACCAAAGTGATCACTCAACCCAGGGTCTTCTTACCGATCCCAATGTGGTACAAATCTAACCATGTGAATAGATGTCCTGATGTCGAACATGGTAGAAACCACTTGATTACTGGTCAATGATGTAAACCGTTAACAAGCACGAGGGAGATCACCATTAATGTCAATGATTCCCAAGGTACTCTAGTACATTCCAGTGAATGTGAATGAATGAGATGGAGTCGAACATCCGTGGAATCATCCGATCAGAGGTCAATGATGTAAACCTACTGTCGGACATGAGGAGGCCTACCATTGAGGCATGCAGGTCCAAAAGTACTAACTGGTTTCTAAGTCTAGTTCCTGGATAATGTGTTAAAGTCGATAGGAATAGGCTCATCGAAGGAGGGCCTTGATGTATCCCCCATCAACAACATGAAATGGACACAGAGGTGTAATTGGTAGATCAAATGAACATGGACTGAAACGGGTATTGAGACAAGATATTTGTGATGGCTGACTCTCGAGGCAGATACTTCCCTTGAACACTGAGGCACGAGATCAGAAACGTGACATGGACCAAAACTTGATGATGCAGTGGATGATGTGACTTACGTCAGGTGACCCAAAGGAGTGAAAGAAACTCAAAGGATTGGCTCAGTGCAGAGATTCAACGGATTATAAGGTGTGCAAATGACAAAGTGTTGTGTTCAAGGGTGATTCTAAGAATTATTTGGTAATGTTCTCAAGAGACTACTTAGCTTGCTTCTTTCAAATTTTCCCCCATCCCGATAGACGAGTACCTCTTTTTGATTTAACGAGCTCGAGGAGGATAACACATGCTCGATATAACTCACCTTCAGTAAGTTCCTCTTCCTTTGTTTAACGAACTGGAAGAAGTAAGGGTTCGGTCCCATATGGGCCTATCGATGTTTTGTTTAGCGAGCCCAAAGACAAAAAACTCGAAGGTTTTTCATGATTATAGAGTCTAGAAAAACACTTAAAAGAGAACTCTCTCAGTTCCTTTTTCATAAAGTAGTCTGACGAGACCGAAAAAGAGATAAACTATCGCACAACAGACGTTTTCTTCAAATACTTTAACGAGCGTGAAGAGAACAAGATTCTCGGTAATATTTTCATCTTTAGAGAGTCTGAAAAGAACTTAAAGATGACTCCAGCGTTTTCCTTTTTCATAATGTTAGTCTCGCGAGGACGAAAAAGAGATAAACTATCACTCGAAAGATGCCCTTTCAAACCATTTAACGAGTGGGAAAGAAAGAAAGATCACTCGAGAATATTTTCATGTTTAGAGAGTCTGAAAAGATCTTAAAGGAGACTCCAGGGGGTTCCTTTTTCGTGTATCCATACAGGTCCGAAAAAGAGATAAAAGTATATCTGAATGCATTCTCATGTATTTACGAGCATGAGAAAGAACAAAGACTAAGCTCGATATGCCCCCAGCTTGAAAGCTAGTGGCTTAGCTCCAGAATGATCAACAAAGGCTGGAGTCATGCCCCCCAAGCTTCAATTCAGTCACTGGCTCTGAGGTCGTCACCAATTTCTCTAGTAGATGAGAAAAGGAAGAAGGGTGGATGAAAAGAAGGTTCAAGAGAGATGACTATTTCATTTTTTAACGAGCTTGACACAGGAAAAGAACTATGCTCCGGGCCTCTGTTTCATTTTTTAACGAGCTTGCCACAGAGAAGAGAAACTATGCTCATGGTTGCTTCTTGATCATGGCTTCCAAGAGGATAACGCTCTGGAAGGATACCATGTCAAGGAACAAAACTTGATCATGGATTCCAAGAGATCTTCGCCAGATGGAAGACAATCACTCTGGAAAGGACACATGTCGAGGGTTGCGATAGGAGTAAGGCGATCGGGCTCCAATAACCCTACCGAAGAGATCACCATGTCAATTACCGAATCCAAATCATCGAAAGTTGAGGTCATGGGAGACAACGCCACATAATTGACATGTGGCGGGGGTGATACTGTTTGCATATAAGAACCACTTAGGGAGGTAACCTAGTTGGGGCCGATGAATGAAAGTTGATCAATAGTCACAATTCTTCCATCGTGAGGGAAATATATCACATGGAAAAGGGTGGATACAATAGCTTTCATAGCATAGACATAATCCTGCCAAAGGAGTAATGTGAAATCCAAGGGGTCTCGGACTACCATGACATCGATAAAGACAGTTTTCCCTCCCAAAGTTATAGGAAACTGAGGAAGGATCCCTAAAGGTTGATTAGTTCTTATGTTAAAAGCTAACAGATTCTGTGTAACCGGTGCAAGTTGCGGACAACCCAAAGCGTACCAAGCAACAGAAGACAAAATACTAACGGATGCACCTTCATCTATCAGCATTTGAGGAACGTCCCGACCACGAACCTGTACTGTAATCTGGAAAGAAATGTGAGAGGGAAGACGAGGTCTAGTTAGCACACCCCAATAAAAAAGGATGGCCTCATTACTTTGAGGGGGTTTCACAGGAGAAGGAGGAATGCCCCCCAGTATGGTAGAGTCTATATTAACGAGAAAAACATGGGTAATATCGGGTTTACTCTCTAGAAGGAGAGTAGGATTGACCAGTGATTGGATCGGATCAACCAATGGTGGACCTGGATAGACCAATTTAGCACTCTTCATAGGAAGAGTGGGACTGGCCAAGGAAGGGACTGGATCAGTCACTTTGACATTCCTCAATGGAGGAATGGGATCGACCGATGGCAGAACCGAATCGACCACTTGAGTTTCATTCTCCAAGGGAAGAATGGGGTCGATGGGTGGAAACGGGTCGACTTATTTGGTGTCACTCTCTAACAGGATAGTGGGATCGACCGAGGATGAAAATAGATCGACCACTTCGGTGTCACTCTTTTGATGAAGAGCGGGGCTGATTGATGACAGAACTGGATCAGCTACTTGGGTTCGTGGTTCAATTGAGGAGGAAACTAGATTGACCACCTGATCAATCGGACTGACCGGAGATGGAACCGGATTCACCAGTCCATCAACCAATGATGGGTCAGAGGAAAGCTTACGATAACCTTTTGGAAGTTTAATTTTTTCCAAAAGAGAAGAAGCCTCGTCCATGCGAGGACAAAGATGAGAGTAATGATTTCCTTTACATAACATGCAAGGGAACTTGACAGTTTGCTTCTTCTTACCAACCTGAACATCACTAGTTAACGGGGTATCATTGACATGACCGACATAGGCCGATGACATGGAGGACCACATTTCTAAGACCTGGGTAAGACCGGGGCAATCCCTCAGAAGGTGGTCACCCTTACAAAGGCTGCAAGGGAATTTGGGTTTTGGATTCTTCATTTTAATCTTGTTGACCTCATCAACACTCCCAGTACTATTAATAGTAACTGGTTTCTTAGATCCAACATATGATGTTGTTGGGGCCTTTGTCCTTTTCGGTTTCTTCTTCTTCTTCTCTTTCTGTTTCTTCTTCTTCTGATCAACCTGGCTACTTGCTTTAGAGCTTTCACTAGGTGAAGAAGGAGAAATGGAAGGAGACTTGATGGACGAAGAAGGCGAAAAGTCAACATGAGGTTGATGTGTGGGTGGTGTATTGACATCTAAAGTAATAGGTGCAGCTGAAACATTGGCAGGATTCAGGATCACCGGAGTGGGGAACAACCAAACTAGTAATCCGATAGTGAGTCCTGGAAGACTCAGTGTGGCAACATATGGAGGACCAAAGTTTCCAAATGAAGTAAAGGTATAAGGTTCCCCAGGAGAAGGGGTTCCTCCATTGGTACTCCCAATATTCGATGCCATTGACACTGACTCGACCTAAGGTCCACTAAGTAAAACAAACAACACACGCTATGAATCTGAGAAGCAATCAATCAAACAAACCTTCCTACGATGAAACCACTAGTTGGTGATGAAATCCAACGTCACGAGATCAAAATAGGAAGGGGCGGGGATAGAGCGGGTGGATCAGTTATGTTGGCGACCTACTTAACAGACTTATGCCTTGGTGCAAGCTTCCACGCAGTAATTGTGGATTTACCCTCCAAGGAGCCCGAGTGAGTTTGACCAACGTCTTTTCCAGGTACAGTGAGACTTCCCTTCACCGTCACCTCATGTGAGACCCTAAATATTGTGGCTACTAAGGTCACCAACTCGTAGTCATCCCCTGGGCGGGTACAATCGACAGTCCAGTCGAAACGTATGGGCAAGATAACAAGTCTGAAATCAACCTGAAAGGATCCCACACATAATCATCGGTATACCTTCCAGTGACCCCCAATATACGATCCGACCACTACAAACAGTTGAACCACAGAAGGATAATCTCCGTAACTCACCCGAATGCAACCTCGTGCGTAACCCCTGTGTGAGAGGGGGATCCCAGCAAGCCAATACGACAATTGGATTTGACTCTCCCTACCGCAAGATACTAAGTTTGTTTGATAGCTTTGGAAATTTATCCTTTCAACCTATTCCAAAGCCCTACACCTTGAACTAATGTAGGTTTGCTAACAAAGATGTAAAAAGTATGATAAATTTTAGTTAAGCATTGATTTTAATGGCTGTTGTTTACTCAGAGGGTGTACGAAAGTGAAACCGATGGAATGATGACTCAATTCCCAAAAATATGCATGAAATATGATAATCAATCGTTTCTTTTCAATGAATGCCTATTTAAGGGAAAGAGGAAGAGTCGTTTTCATTATCAAACACTTGATAAGGAATTCCCTCAATCAATTTTGTTCTCAATCAAATCCAATATAATGCTACAACATTTCAGAAATGCAAACTAATATGCAAACTAATCATTAAGATGTACTTTTTTCATTTTCATGCAAATGATGATCAAGTCAATGAAAAACTTGTCCTGCCAACTACCCTTTCAGATCAAGGAGATTCAAACAAGAAAATGCAGATTTCACACAAACAACACACCCTTTTGCAATCAAACAAGAGAAAGAAAACCAAAAACACAAAAGGAAAAAGAAAGAGATTGGATCAGATGACCTCAAAGAACCAAATGAGAAGAGTTATAGACTTTTGATGTCCTTCACTAGATTTTCTCGCTCAGTCAAAAAGGAGAGAAAAACAGTGCATTGGTTTCAAACTCCCAACAACAGAAAAACTCAAAAAATAATGAAGAAGGCTACAAAATCTAAACAACAAGGTATTTTTTCCTCAGAAGGAAGGATGTCAAAGTTTAATGGGAAGAAGCATTGACTCACAAAGAGGCTCAGCAAGTGAAACACAAAGACTAGACCCTGGAAAAAGCAATTCTGGAAAGGTTTTTTGGCCAAAAGAGGGATGGCACTCTAGTGTAAAGGGAACCAAGAATTATAGCACTCTGTCTAAGGCACCCAGGGAGTGTTGGTGCTCTGTTAACATAGACATAGGGGTGCCAGGCTTGAAAATCTCTTAAAAATGTCAAAAAATAAAAAAATTGCAGTCTAGTCTGGCAATCAAGCTGAGTGTGATGGGGTAGGGAGTCAATCAGCTCATGAAATCAATCAAAAAAAGGTGAACCAGGTTTGGAAACAATCAAGGGGTAAGACAAGGTATATGAGGAGAAATCAAAACCAAAAAGTTTCGATTCGAGGCTCCCCAGTGGAGTCGCCAGTTTCTGTTGAAGGAAAATCTCCCTGTAGACAGGTAGATCTCCTCAAAGAGATAGACTCTTAACTCTAAGAAAAAAAGTGCTTATCATGGTCATTGACTTCCTTTTAGATCTAGGTGGACTAGTGTGTGAGAAGGAAGGAGAAAAGAAGTACCTTTTACCGGTGTTTGTCCCTGCACGCTCCGAGTTGAGCTCCAATCTTTTCCTCTTTGATAAGCCCTGTGGACAAACAAAGTACGACCACTTCCTACTCTATCAAGATTAGTCCGAAATAGGTATATCTACTAAAGAGACAAATTCATGTGATATTGAACATGAATTAGAAAGAAATAGGCCAAGCAAATTATATTAATGAGGACAAAACATTGTTTACAGCCATAGATTGATTGCAACAACTTCGTCAAGTCCTTTTTGTCTACCCCTTGCTCAAAATATCCATGATTTGAATGATGATAGCTTCACCGATTGCTCCCTATGAGATTATAGGTCTCTTTCTTCCAAAATATCTCTGTTCCAGCACCACTTATGAGATCATAAGTTTGGTGTGATTCTCCTTTTCCAGTCCCCTTTCACCATTAGAAAGCTTGCTTATATAGCCTTGGAGAGGCTCAACAACTTGAGATATCCTTGGGGAAGGTGATGATTTTCCTACTTCAGTTGAGGATCTACCCTAAGATCATGGTTGGACTAGGGATTTGAATCCAACTTCCTTCCAAGAATGAAAACATCCTTCCCCCATTCATCTCAACAGGTCAACTGCTGCCCATAATAGGTAGCGCTCCCTCAAAAGGGCCATCAGAGCGCTACAGCACTCCCCAGTAGGCTTAAGTGGGGCACCAGCGCTCCTAAAGACACCAGCGTTCCCTCAAAAGGGTGAAAGGAGATTTATAACGCTCCCAGACAGTGTAAGGGGGAGCGCCAGCGCTCCCAGAAGAGGTATAGGGGAGCGCTCTCCTTCAAAAGCTTAGTTTTTTGAGTGTTTTCAGATGACAAAAGGTTCATGAGCTTGCTGACTCATTTCTCCTCTTCCAAATCAAATGTTTGAGGTGTTTCAAGTGTCTTTCTCATGTCGTTATAGGCATGACATAGGCATCATGGCAGTATGCTTCCCTGACACTTGCAACACTTGTGAGCAAAATACGACACTTGTAATGACGACACTTGCGACACTATCGAAGTGATTAATTTTGACGTGTAACACTAGTGATTTCTTGGATTTTGTAGAAGTGAAATTGAGATCGAATTCTTGTAAAATGACAATCCATTTATTGTGTTTTCCCCCTATGATATGCCTGGTAAGGACGTATTTAAATGGATTGACATCGACAACCACAATAGTTTTGAAAATAAATATATAATGGTGTAATCGTTGGATTGCGTGAACAACAACCAAAGCTATATTTTCAACATGAGAATATTTGAGCTAAGGGCCTACTAGTTTCGAATAAGATAGTAAACGATGTTCTCATGGAGCTCATCATCCTCTTGAACCAATACCATACCAATCGTCTCTTCGGACGTGACAACATAAAGCAGGTAATCTCTACTATAGTCAGGAGACGTCAGTAGAGACGTCGATACCAAGTATTTCTTCAAAGCATCGAAGGATTATTGGGCTTGCTCATCCCAGACAAAAGGGGTGTTCTTCTTCAAAAGATGCATGAAACCCTTAGTAATATTGGCATAGTTTACTATAAACCGACCTAAAAAGTTATCTTTCCCTTGTAAACCTTGAAGTTGTCAAATAGTGCATGGGGGAGGCAATTGAAGTATCACCTCAACCTTTAACAAATTTACCATGATCCCAGTCTTAGAGACTAACAATCCTAGAAAACGTCCTGACCTAACGCAAAAGATGAATTTATGAGGGTTCAATAGGATGAGATAATGAATACATCTTTCAAAAACTAGTCGAAGTTTCTTAGGGTTATCCACTCTCTTATGAGAGTGAGTAGCAAGATCATCAAGATAATATTCGAATATATGCTTAAGATCGTGGAATGCGAAGGTTGTGGCACGTTGGAAGGTTTCTCCGACGTTTTTAAGTCTGAAAGGAATCTTCCGGTATGCAATAGTACCCCAAGGAAAAATAAATGTCATATTATGTTGATCCTTGGGTTTAATTTGAATTTGGTTATACCTTGAAAAATTCTCATGACAATCATTACAAGTGTATCAAGTGTATCAAGTGTATAAAGACTCATGCGATCAAGACAATCATGTGAACAAGATGACAATCATTACAAGTGTATCAAGTGTATAAAGACGACACTTGTTGATCTAAGGGAAAATTCTCATCAAGACAGTCATGTGAACAAGATGACAAAGTGTCCCACACAGACTCAAGAAAAGGATCCTCCTCGTCTGTCTGCGAGGTAATAGGATCAGGATCGGCAGAAGAGTCAAGAACAACTTGATACACTATCTATGATTTCGATAGTGGCATGTCCATTCCATCACGTGATTGACCTTCACAATACGCAGTCGAGGAAGGTAGGGTCCAAGGATCGTTAAAATAGGAAGTGAGGAAAGGAATAGACCTCTACGATGAAACGAGCCTACTGGACATGGCATAAATATGGTGAACTGGTGCCATGAATTTGAAGGTACCCATAAGGGATGAATACATTTCAAAACTGATATTCTCATTTGTCTACTGAGAATTATGGACCATGGGGATCGACGGTCCAACAGATGCATTGGGGATAGCATACACAAAGGACAACTAATCGATCGTCACAATCTTCCCATCATGAGGAAAACAAAGAGTACGAAAGACGGATGATACGATGGAAGTCATAGCATAAGTCCAATTATGTCCTAGTAACACATTATAATCGAGGGACGCATCAACCACCTCGACATCCACCTCTACGATATTCCCACCTAACTAGATTAGAAAGGCAGGAATAATACCGTGAGGGTGGAAGGAATGACCATCAAAAGAATTCAACATGGTTGGAGACTGAGAGAGAGTCAGAGAGCTGAGGTCTTTCCAACAAACTAGGGACATCACACATGTTGCAACACCTTTATCAACAACAATACGCTTTATGGTATACTTCAATTAACCGATGTGGATTTGGAATGACACATGGTAAGGTAAGCGAGGCTTCACATCTGTCACGTCAAACTTGATAACTTTCAAGACACTAAGATCTATAGCTCCTAATGCAAATAGAAAGGAATTCCTCTGTGAAGGACACGTCTAAAGTACCTCCAGAGCCGACATCGCACAAGGGCTTTGACCCATGTCCTCAACAATAGAGTAATTATGGGTGGCTCTAGCATTAAGATTGTGGGTAGAGCGCTTGAGTACTCCTTTTGGAATATGAGGTGGTGGATCTGGTTTTTCGATCTGTAGGGCAATCTCTGGGGGAGGAGGAGCTCTAGACCAGGTACAATTTGTGGAGAATTGTAATCATGAGATCGTGTGGCTACATTAACTTGAGAATTGATCATATTGATGCATAAACAGTCTCCATCTTCTGTTGGTGGGTTTTGACTCCCACTCGCCACATTTCCATAATTTGAGGAACTCGAGGCCATGTGTTGGTTATGTGGAAATGGATTCGTTAGCACGGCGGGCGGTAGAGATAAGATCTTCATAGCTTCCGCAAGTTTGGGGCATTAATGAGTAAGGTGATCATTTGTACAAAGCTTACAGGGAAATTTCACCTTACGCCTTTCTTTCTTTCCCTCACCAACATTATTATTCATCCTCTCATTATTACCATTGTCCTTTAGTTTATTATTATTCTTCCCACCCTTACGATTGTTATTATGTCCTTTCTTCTTATTCTCGCCTAGTTGTTGGTTACCATTTGGGTCGGTCAACAATTGCATGGAATGTACATCTGTCAACTGAGTGGGATTGGAAGACACAAATGAGACTGACCCTCCTACAGACTGGTTTAGAGACAACTTTTTCAAATGTCTTGTCACTAAGTCTGCAGATTTCACATTGGTAGAGCCTACAATGGCATCGTCATGAGGCTCGAGCTTTTGTCTAGGGTCGTATGTTGATTAAGGTTCGTTGTCATTGATGTCAACCCTTGAAGAAAGCCCCGCAACACAAAGGTTTGGGTAATGGACCCAATATTGTTTGATGTAAAGATGAATCATTATTGTCTTTTCATGGTTGATAAGAAGTAAATATGGATGAACTCCAAAGTGGCCCCCTTATGGTGAAATCCCTCACGGGAAGACGCTTTGTGGAGTAAGAGAACCCATGATTAATTATGGAATAATGAGATGAAGGACAATGAATTTGTCAAGTAAACTATCCTATATGGATAGTTATTGTCATTCAATTTCTGGTGGCATGTGGAACGTCACATAACTCCTCACGGTTAGAGAGTTATGGCCATGAGAAGTTGGAGACCCCAAGTTTAGGTAATGGACCCAAGTTTGTTTGATGGAAAACGGTATGAGTTATGATATATTTTCATATAATACTATTCTATATGGACAGTAAATGTCATTTAATTTCTGGTGGTATGTGGAACTTCACATAACTCCTCATGGTTTGAGAGTTGTGGCCTTACGAAGTTGGAGGACCCTCATATGTCATCTAGAAGCCCCAAAAGGTCAAAGTAGTCAAAGTGGTTTAAGAGATTTTAAAAGGTAAATAATAAATTGAAGTAATGAATGTATTATAATTCAAAGTGAATACAAAATAAATTATTTCAATAATAAATTTAATGGAGAAATTAGAAGTGGGTTAACCCTAAAATAAGGAAAGTGGGGCTAAGTGACCTAGAAGATGTTTCTAAGGAAGCTAATTGGAGAGTATAAATAAGAGGCAAGGCTCTCTCATTTTAAGCACACTTGAGAATATTGAATATCTATAGGTGTCTGAGGTAACCAAGGATATATAAGCCAGAATTATGAGCGAAGGTGAAGAAAAGAAGGCCAAAATGCAAGGAAGGATAAATTCTTTTGATGGTGCTTTCTAAGGTATGTCATTTATAGGTCATCTCACCATTTTCTCTATAACATCTTTTATATAATGATTCAGACCCTAAAGTTTCTATGCCACTGATAAAAAATATCTAGGCATATGTGGTAAAAAATCAATCTTGTGGGTCATTGCATTTTTGGAGTTACACTCCATGGAAAATAGGGTTTGTGGCTAGTCTTGAAACTAGTCAAAAACAGGTGTTTCGGGTAAAAGCGTCATAAATTCTTCATAAAAGATCCAAATTCAGTGAAACAAAATGTGTTGGTTAGGGTACAGTCTTTGGTATTTTTTTTAATAGTTTCATATTGATTCAACAAGTATTCCATGCGGAGCACGTTGTATAAGGTCGCTCTCTAGAATAAGCCAGAATTCAGCAAGGTATGCCATTTTTGCTATAACTCCTTTTCTGAGAGGTTCCAAGTAGTGAAACCTAGAGGAATTGCATTAAAAACATTGAAGAACATTGTGTATCAGTTTTAGATATTTATACATTACAGGTACAAAGTTATGATTACTTCAAGTTAGGGTTGTTGACTAATCCAAAACTAGGCATGTGAGACTAAAGAAAAGTTTGATGGAAATTTTAGTCTCTTATTGTTGAAGTTAAGGAAGGTTTGCAGGAATGTGATCATATACACCAGGTCTATTACAGAGCTAAAAATCATATTTGGATGATGAAATTGATGAGGTCTTTTGGTTGAGGTACATGTTGAGTACATGGTTGAGACAAGTAGTTGATGAGTTGGCACATACATGAGGTGTATAGTTGATGATGTTGGTACATATTGATGAGTCATATTTGATGAGTAGTTGACACATGATTGGTACATACTTGGTACATGTTTGGATGCACTTATTTATGGTACATGTTTATTACAGGTTATTTGGTACAGGTTGGTGCATGGTTGATGCACTTTTTTATGGTACAGGTTGATTACAACTTGAGGTACAGGTTGACGCATGGTTCAAATTTATTGGTATAGGTTTACAACGGTATATCTCACAGTGACAAGTTGATAGTGGTTCCATTATTCTACTTCTACTTTAGGGTGGTAGGATGAGGCAAGGATAGGTGGTTGTAGGCACCTTCCAATTGTAGCCGAAAAACATAGGGGGTTGTAGCCTCCTTCTGGTTGTAGCCAGAGAATTGGGGAGTTGGAGCTTCCCTCAGGTTGTATCCTGAGAAACTAGGGGGTTGGAGCCTCCTTCCAGTTGCAGCTAGAAAACAAAGCAAGTTGGTGCTTCCAATGAATGTAATTCTTCAAGACATATAAGAAAAAGCATTATGTGGTTTTCTCCCGATTTGGGTTTCCACGTAAAACACTGGTGTACTGTGTATGCGTATGTTTGTTCATTTTTTCATTACTTATTTAATCTACAGTTATTGGATGATAATGCTTCATTGATATAACACTTGGATTATATGGTTAAAAAGGATTAGATTACTCTATTACTGATCCACCCCCCCTCTCAGTAATCCAACAATTGGTATCAAAGCAGGTTCCTTCAGAAATCAGTTTAACCACTGAAAGGTAGATCATGGAGAGTACCAACTCATATAAAATTCGAATACCACAATTTGACGGACATACATATGATTTTTGGAGCATAAGGATGAGGACATATATACAGGCACAAGGATTTCAAGTTTGGAAATCAATTGTAAATGGATACACATCACCAACAGTTCCACCAACAAATGACAAAGTAGTAAAACTCACTGAGAATAATTCAAAAGCCACATATGCACTTTCGAATGGTCTCAGTGATACGATATTCACCAAAGTTGCACACTGTAAATCCGCTAAAGAGATTTGGGACAAGCTTCAAAATATTTATGAAGGAGATACAAAAGTCAAAGAAACAAAGCTTCAGACTTACAAAGGTCAGTTCGAACAACTAAAAATGAAGGAAGATGAAGATATTGCAGCCTACTTCTTACGAGTCGATGAAATAGTGAATGAAATCATAGGATTGGGAGAAGAAATTGAAGAATCTATAATTGTTCAAAATATACTAAGATCTCTTCCTATGAGATTCAACCCTAAGATATCAGCACTAGAAGAAAGATCAGATCTGGACTCAATAAGCATGGATAAACTGCATGGAATCTTCATAGCATATGAAATGAGAACTGAGGAGGAAAATCCAAATGTAAAAGAAGAAGCCTTCAAGGCATCCAAAAGATCAAAGCAAAAGAAAAAGGAACAAGAAGAATATAGAAACAACGGTGATGCCTCAAAAGATGATGAAGAAGTGGCCAACTTCGTCAAAAGACTGAACAAGGGAACCAACGGTAGGTATAGAGGTAAGATCCCTTTAATTTGTTTTAATTGTGATGGTATTGGTCATTTTGCTAACAAATGTCATCATAAGAAAAAGATAAATGATGAAGGTTACTCAAACAGAAAACACACATATAAAGGCAAAACAACTACAAAGAAAGTTTTCAAGAAAATATTATACACCAAAGAAGACATCTCATCATCAGATGAAGATGAAGTCAATGACAATGAGACATGAAGAGTTCTATTCATGGCAGTAAAAGACTCTAACAAAGAAGAATCCGAAGAAGAATATGAAGAAGCCGAAGAGGAATGTGAAAAAGTCGAAGAAGAAATTGAAGAGGCAGAAGTTGACTATCGAGAAGAATTAATGTGTGCCATAGGAGTTATCAGAAGAGAAAAGAAGAAAAACAAGAAACTACAAGCATAACTAGACAAGAAAAAGGACACTTGAGAACTAGAACAAATGATCACAAAATTGAAGGTTCAAATAGAAGAAGATAAAATAATTGAAGAAGCACTCAAAGAAAAAAAAGAAGAAAATGACAAGATCATTGGAAACTTGGAAGCAGAGGTTGTCACACTAAGAAATGATATTCAAAAGAAAAATATGCAGAATAGCTCAAAAGTTCTGGATGACATTATCAGCAGTCAAAAATCTCATTTTGACAAGTCCAGACTTGGATACAATCAGATAGAAAAGGGATCAAGCTCCAAAACAACAGAGAAAGAAACAAATCCAAAGAGTTATGCAGAAACAATCAAAGATTATAGGAAGATATACAAGTAAGATTACAGGGACACTCCTCCACCAAGAATATTTAGATTTCAGAATCAACAACAAACAGATAGGCCTCAAGAAGAAGAAGGATTCATAAGAGCACCTCCTTTCAGAAGATTTTCAACTCCCAGGTATCAAACTATATTTTTTGGTTTATGTAATGCATGTAATAATTTTGGACATAAATCTATGAATTGTAGAGCTAACAACAGGAACAGTAACAACTTTGAGAGTTATACACAAAGAGATTATTCAAGGAAACCTAGTGACACACAAAGAAGAAGTTACAACAAGTTTGAATCTTTGAGCACTGAAGTGGAATGTTACAAATGTAACAATTTTGGACACATGGCCAAGCATTGTAGAATAACAGTCCCTCCTAAAGAACCTCAACAGAATAACAATAGTCACAGACAAGAACCTCAAAAAATGACATGGATAAGAAAACAAGATCAGTATAACAATGAAGAATGCACAGTCTCTTTACAAGCTAAGAAGAAGAAACACGGTTGGTATGTTGACAGTGTATGTTCAAAACACATGACAGGTGATAAAGAAAAATTTCTTACATTACGAAAAGAAAAAAATGGATCAGTCTCCTTTGGAAATGACAATTCATCCAAAATCATTGGAGAAGGCACAATCTGAATTGGGAACAATAATGAAAAGGAAAACAGTGTTTTACTGGTAGAATATATGAAACATAATCTTCTAAGTGTGATTCAAATGTGTGACCAAGGTCATAAACTTACTTTCGATTCAGAAAAGTGTGAGATAAGAAAAGAAGGTTTAGGGAAATTGGTCGGTACAACTACAAGAACTTCAAACAACATATATGTGTTAAGTGAAATTGTAAATTAAAAGTGTTGTCTAGGAAAGGAAGATGAAAGTTGGCTATGGCATAGAAGAATGGGTCACGTGCATTTTGATAACCTTGTCAAAGTCAGAAAAGAGCAGCAGTCAGAGAAATGCTCCAGATCATGAAACCAACCAACACTTTATGCAAGCATCGTCAACAAGGAAAAAAAAAAAAGACCAGGTTCAAATCAAAGGAATATTCAACAACAAGACCACTAAAAATTGTGCACACTGATCTAGTTGGACCAACTACAACAAAGGGATTAAAAGGTGAAAAATACTTTATGTTATTAGTTGATGATTATACAAGAATGACTGCAATTTTCTTTCTCAAGAACACATCATAAGATTTTGAAAACTTCAAGATCTACAAGGAAATGGTTGAAAATGAGATGGATTCAAGAATCAAATGTTTGAGATCTGATAATGGAGGAGAGTTCACTTCAAAGGAATTTATGGACTACTGTAGCAGTCATGGAATAAAAAGAAAATTCTTCGTTGCTAGGAAAGCTCAACAGAATGGAGTTGTTGAAAGAAATAACAGGATAGTACAAGAAATGGATCGAACAATGCTATTGGATTCCAAATTGATAGATATATTTTGGACACAGGCAGTGCATACAATAGTTAACATTCAAAACAGAGTAATGATCAGAAACAACATTGATAAACCTCCCTACGATCTATGGAAAGGAAGACCAACAAATGTGAAGCACTTTAGAGTTTTTAGAAGCAAATGCTACATTAAAAGAGAAGATGGCAGAATGGGAAAGTTTGACTCTCATGTGGACAAAGAAATACTTGTTGGTTAATCAAGTACAAGGAAAGCATACAAGTGTTACAATCTAATATTGAACAAAGTTGTGGAAAGCATCAACGTAACAATTGATGAAATAGGAAGACCAGAATCAAAGGAATAGGAAAACAAATAAATGGAACAACTTTTCGAAGAAGAAGATGAAAAAGAAGTCGAAAAGGAAGATGAAGATGAAGAGAATCTGATAGAAGCAGAAGAACAAGTTCAGAAAGTATCTCCAAAGACACCTAGAAAATGAGTATAGAAGAATCATCCTTCAAATCAGATTATTGGAAACAAAGATGCAGGAGTTGAGACTAGAAGAAAAATCCGTTCACCAGAACAAACACACCTAGCACTATTATCTACAATTGAACCAAACTGTTTTGAAGAAGCCAACAAAGATGAATTTTGGAATAAGGCCATGGATGAAGAATTGGATCAAATAGAGAAAAATGACACTTGGGA